>CAIGRB010036337.1:53513-93870 GCA_903798255.1 Fraxinus quadrangulata | reverse complement strand
TTTTTCATTTTCCATACTATCGTGTCCAAACCAAACTTCAATTTCTTTTCCACTTCCTAATTTCTCTGTGGGTCCAAAACAAGGAAGCTCGAAATATCACTCTAATAAAATGATAACAAGGATCATTGATTGACCCCATGGAGCTGCACACGATGACAGTGGTAATAATCATCCATCTTCATTATACATTCTTATATAGTGCATATTTGAGTAAACTTAGAAAATGAGTAAATTTCAACTAAATTGGTTAAAGAATAAATAAGAAATAAGTGATTAACCATACATAATACATTGTCGTAATGTTGTTTAGGAGGGGCCAAATTGAAGGCATGAGTTTCGGAGTTCGGACAGTGGAATTGTAGTTGTGTTGTGTTGGTGGGACAGTACACTTTACACGTATTTCCAAGTGATAAGCCATTTCCATGAAATTGTAATCATTGTTTTCCAAGCAAAGATTATAATTTTCCAAATCTTGATTGCAATTAAATATTAATATTCCCAGCTCTCCTTCCCACTTCCAACTGAAATTTCTTGTTTAGTACAATGGAAATCCATGTAACAATATAATATTAAGAAACGCACTTCATTACATATTTCTATTCAAACTTTCAAATTTGTGAATTTTTGAATAGCCCACTAACCCTGAAGTTGTATTCCAATTACTTTATATTCAAATTATCCTAGCAATGTATAGCACGTGCTAGGTCTCGTATACTAGTAACGTAGGTCTAAATTTGCAGGCCTTCTTATTTAGTTCCTGTTTAACGGGATTAAAATCAAATTTTTAATAGATTTTGATAGAAATTTATAAAAATGTATAGTTGAAAAATTGTGGGTTCTATAAAAATTTGTAGTTAAGATTAATTGTTAACTTTGACATGAAATAAAATCTGATTAACATGAGCTTAATTTTAAACATTTAAATTAGGAAAAATTGGTGTTAAAGTTGATATCTATTAACTAGAATGAGCTAGTGAAGTACCCATATGGGTGAGAGATCGAGTTTTGCTAGAAATCTTGACATGGGTAGAAGAAATGATGACTCGTAATTGGAAGACATTTAAGTTAATCTAAGAATAGGGCTCGTGCTACAATTCATATCCATGCATGTAATGAATGTGACGATCCAAGATAATAGCGAAAAGTATTGATTAATAAACAATATGTTGTTCAAGTTGAGAATACACGACAATACAAAAATGAAGTTCATGAGAGAATTATTCTCAAATTAGTATATTACTTAAAAAATCACAACTAGATTAGTCCAATATATTTGTAGCCAAATGGTTAAATAGAATCCAAAAATAAACACTAATTTCCAAATTTTAAGACCATTTTTTTTTCGAGAGAAAACAAAGTGGCTTGTCCCTCTAATGGCCTCTATTGTGTTTCTATATATTAAGGATTGTCTTGGCCGAAATCTTTTGTTCCTCTACCGCCATAAAGTTTTAGCTCAACAAATCAAAGGCAAGTCCTCAGTGTCATTTCTCTCTCAAAGATCATCAGGCATAAACGTACAACAACAAACCCTACCTTCTTTAGCTTTTCCTTAAAAAAAAAAAAGAAAAGAAAAGAAAAAAATAGACTAATCCATCCTTTCTTTTTCTTGTTTTTGGATTGTTATAGATCAACAAAGAAGAGAAAAAGATGATACAGGAGCTGTTAGGAGGGAGTAATATTGGATTAATAGGAGGGGAAAGACCTAAACTTTCCACCACTAATGGAGTTTTTGAGGGCTCACCTTCACCTTCACCTTCACCTTCGCCATCACCGTCTCTTTCACCCTCTTCTTCTACCACCACCACCACAGCCACAGCCACTGCCACCTCTTCCACCACCGAAAACCTGAGGTGCCCTCGTTGCGAATCTTCCAACACAAAGTTCTGTTACTACAACAACTACAACCTCACTCAGCCACGCCATTTCTGCAAGACTTGCCGGCGCTACTGGACTAAAGGAGGAGCGCTTCGCAATGTCCCCATCGGAGGAGGATGCCGTAAAAACAAGAATATTATTGTTGGAAAAACAAGTGCTGGAAAGTTGAAAACAGTTTCATCGGAAACAGGAAAAACAAGCTTTCTTAGTGGTTTTGAACAACATACCGATCTTTCCTCAAACCCTATTGTATGGTCTTCCCCTTCAAATTCTCATCTGCTGTCCTTACTGAGAACAAACCAAATTTCTAACCCTAACCCTATCACAAATTCTATCACCGTGAAGGAGGAAGGTGGTTTTTGTGGGTCCCACATGAGCTTTGAGACATCTTTATCCAATGGTGGTTTAAATTCTCGGACCCTAGGGTTGGATCCGGTTAGCCAGATGGTCTCCTCTACTGGGCTACCCAGTTCTTTTTGGAGCAACAATCAGCAACAAATTCAAGCAAACAACGGAGTTATACTGGGAGATGTTCAAAATAATGGGCTCCAAGAACTGTATCAGAGGCTTCGATCATCTACATATTGTTATCAAGAACATGCCCCAGTAATTCTCGGAAATATATCTTCTGCACCATCAATGGCTTCTTCCACCATTTTTGAGTCAGCTCCAGTAGCTGGAGGTGAATTGGGTTTCTGGAATACCAGTCTTTCTGGGCCAACTGATCTAGCCACAACTAATGGTGCATACCCTTAATTACTCTTTTTCTCTTTCATTTTAGTAATTAAGAAACTTGGGATTGGTTTTCTTCCAGTAAGTCATTTGGGGTGTGGTATATGAATACTATTGTATCTCATGTTTAGAGTGTTTAATTATGGTGTGCTTTTCTCCTTAATATTTCTTTTATGTATGCATGTTTTATTAATTCTGTACTCAACTTGTGAGGATGTAACCAGACAGTGGAAGAATCCTGGTGTTACTTTATATTACTTTTGTTTCAGAGTCCTTTCACACCATACCCATAATTGCTACTAAGTAGATCAATTCACCTAAAACAAAGAAGATTTGGACAAATATCAAGTTAACAATTTAAAAATGCCCACTAATGTGTTGTTTAAAAGACCAATGTGGAAGAATATATGTGTATCTTGGTATGCTCAAAAAGGGTTCTGGTCTCAGAGTCTGAGTAGTTGGTTCAAAGACATTATTCGGTGAGTTAAGCATGCTGGCGGGGTGCAGCTTTGACAAGTGGACATGTAGATTCTTTTCTAGTGTTTTTTTATGAAAAGTGAAAAAGTGAGCAATTGGTATGAAGTGTTGAGGCAGGCTTGTGAGAAGAGTTCTCTAAAACCAGAAATTTGATTCTCGCAGTTGGAAGGATCCAATTCCACCTGCACCACTAAGGAAGTTAAACTTGCTCTTCTACAACACTCTTCACAATGTATAAATATTCCTTGAACAAATTAATAAATGCAAAATTGTATGGTCTAATGTGTCTCACACGTAAATTCATATTTTTTTTCCTACTTTTTATTAATGGTGCATTCTACAAAAATATCGTTTTTCACAATATAGTTGAATTTCCTAACACATTCATCCAGACTCCTACATGCCTTCTCTGATCAAGATCAAAGCAAATAAAATGTAATTTCGTTCCATTTATTATTCGATTTTTATGGATAAGAAGAGTAGTCAAAATCCTTTTACGTGATTATGTGTGTGTGTGTTTTACGGGGTGAATTTTTATTTTTATTTTTATTTGTGTCTTCAGTAAAGAATGAAGAGAGAATACGAAGATCAGGATGCCATGTCTATTCTAAGCAACGTGATCCAAAAAAATGGTGCTACAGAATCGGTTTTTTTTTTTTTTGGATTAAAATAAGAGCTATGCTAAGTGTACAGAGGACACGTGACGACATTTCATTGAAAATTGAAAAAGAAATACCCATACACGTACTGCTAGCGGTCTGTAAACAATTCCCCTTCCTAAAATTAAACCCTCGACGGTAGGAATGGCAACGCGGGGTTCGGGACATAGATCCTGCTCCAATCCCATTCACGGTCCGGTTAATAAAATTAAATTAAAATCTATTAATTATATAGATTAAGTCAAACAATATTATAATTACATTGCAGTTATAAATTATTTTAAATGCTTGAAAAAGAATGATAAAAACTACCAACACTCCACCCCGTTCCCCGATTAAATGGGGTATCCATTTACCATTCGAGGTGGGTCTTTAGAGATCAAAGAACTCGTCTAATGGTTATTCCGAAAGAAAGTAGAGGTGCGTACGATTCGATTCGAAGAGAACTGAATTGAACATAGAACTAATAGAATCTTAAAAATTGAATCATTGGTACGAATTGAGAACTGGATCAAAACCAATCGATTCTTGCTTTTAACAACCAAAACTAATCAAAACATTAGTAGACGCGGACCGAACTAGTCGATTCCGAACCGGTTCTGATTTGATCCAATATTTGTGATAACTTTTGTATACCAAGCTAGAATTAAAAATATTGAACCAAAATTATCCGTTATTTGTATAAATTTTTGTTATCATATTTTGTTATATTTGAATAGTTCATTACATCTCACATTTATATCACTAAATGAACAATATTTCATTTCAATTTTGATAAAAAAATTCACAATATTAATTTCAACAGGGAGACATTTAAAACACTAAAATGAAAAATAAAAACACACGTTAGCCCCCACCAACCATAACCCAACATGAGTTGTATTTAGTCCACAATTCAGCCTTGTTACTTACTTATATGACGCCCAAACCCACGTGGGAAGGATGATCTTTTAATGTCACGTTAAGAATCCACTAAAGTTAATCAGGACAGACGTGCCCATTGGTATCGAGTGTCGATATACATTTACACATCTTAGAATCAAGAACTTTAGTGGATTCAGGCCCGATGTGTCAATTGGTATTAAGTGTCAATATACATTTATACATCTTAGAATTTAACCAAGTGGTAGAAGAGAAGGTGCAAAATCAGCATACATTTCGGTGGGATGTTTAGACAAAACAAAAGACACAAAAGAGGCATAAAGATCTCCATGAATTGAATATAAATAGTTGATTAAACAACCAAGCAGAACAAGTAAACTTGACCTTAATTCCGTCTGAGATATACAATTTAAGAGGCAAAAATTCCCTCTGTGAACTTTAAGTCAACCTCTCATGACTTGGAAACACAACTCTCCTTAAAAACATAAAACTAATTAAGGATGGTGTCGTCCAACAGCTTTACCACAAAGCAGAGCGTTAGAAGGAATATCATATTCATTAGCAAGACTTGGAACCGGATTGTACACTCTGAGATAGAATTGCTGCCCAAGATATTGTCTTCCCCACATTGCAGACCTCATGTTCCACATACCCTGGTTGTCCAAGGAGACTAATATGGCAGTCCAAGAATTCGGATAAACCTGAATTGTAATCCATGCAATAAATTAGGATGAATTTGAATCCCATTCACAAGAATGAAAGGTGTTTATAAGATGAAATTATGTACATATAAGATGGCCAATAATGCTCGAGTTACCTGTGTCGTGTGTCTGGTCAGAGCATCAACACGATTGTATTTCTTTCTGCTGTCTTGTGTCCACTGCCCAGAGCCAAATCTGTTATTTGTAACCAGAAGAAGGATTAAATACTTAAAACTCTTTGCAACAAATAAATGACAGATATAGATATGGCAGCTTACCCTACAACCCAGAAATCATATCCATCAAGATGCCAAGACTGCATCGTGTTCTCGTTATTTTGGAAAACGACTTCAATGAATTCGTGGAGAGAGGTTGACAATACAGATGTAGATAGGTAGGGAGAACGTCCTGATGGAGCACTCTCGATGGAGTTGAGGCTATAAACACCAGGGATGTTGAAATAATCAGCAAGCTTCAGAGGGGTGTCAGCATTGGTGTGAGAGACGCTGTTTACGGCATATCTTTGTTTCCCATTTATAATAGGTGCTGAATTAACCAGTACAATGGTCCTTGAGGGTGTAATTTTCCCATAATGGAAAGAACCCTGAGGGTTGGGCCTGGCAGCATTTGACGTCAAATTCCACCTGCAAGAGACAACTAAAATTAGGTTATTCAAGAAACACCTTACAATATTCATATTAAGATGAAGGCATGGAATGACGCGATGGGCATTGAGTCATAGCTTTTGCTCTTAAATACAGCAATAGAAGAAGTTCTTGTATTAACCATGTAGTACGACCTTTTGCATCTATATCCAATACATGTTTGGGACGAAGGATTGGATAACACCAAATAGTTTTAAAGAGAAAAAAGTCAAAATCATGTTACCTTATACTGTTTAGTCTTGTCAATTACAAAGTACCAAACATGCAATTGTAAGAGTTTATACATAGATGGATGCAGTCTTAGGCTATATGAGGAAGTCAGATTTCTATATAATGTGAAGTGTTTTATGTTTGACCTTGTGTTTGTAGAAAATAAATGGAGATGGATACAAGCCAGTGCATGTGAACAAATTTCTCCTTAGATATACCTGTAAGTTCTAGCTTGCTGAATAGACCAATGAATTTCATAAGTCGGACCAGCTGGCACAGGTCCAGAAACCGGAGTCTGAGAGTTTGTATAATGCAAAACTGCTGTGGTGGTAAGAACCGTCTTTGTGAACCTAGTAGATGCAACAATGTAATAATCCTTTGGAGGCTGATCCAAGGTCACTAAAACAGACATAGATTGACCCACATGAACATCAAGAGAATCGTAAAAATTTTGAATGACATGGGATCCTTCGACCTCGACCAGCTTCATTTTGTGGCCCTGAATTCTGAAATTGAAGGAGGTGGATAAACCCACATTGGAAACCCTGAACATGTATGTTTTACCTGGAAATCAAAGGTAGGGAGATATGTTAGTCTGACTTTTGGAAAAAAGAAATCGTAAGGACCTATAAATTGATATTAAAGGTCGAGAATATGACCTTGGTCACCACTGAAGGAAGACTGAGTCAGTGCATTTATAAGGAGGCCATTGGGGAAAGGCAGGGCTTTTCCTGAATCCAGAATTTGTTGCAAGGCCTGAAAACACATTTCTATTATTATTTGACGTGTTTAAGATGGATCACATATGCAAAATGAAAAATGTACACAACCCAATCACGGAAAATTTCGTATAAAGTGCATTCCAGAGATGAACTGATGTTTATCACTTATCAGCTTCAACAATATAAAGAACCCAATTTCCATCAATATTTCACATGAAATGAGGTCATATGAGGGTTGTGTCCATTTTTTTGCATCATTTTTCACCGATTAAAAATGGTAGGTTATACAATAATAAACTGATGTTGAGAAAAATTATCTTGGTGATTAGGAGCTTATCTACGAAAAAAAATGGTTTTTTCACAGGAATATATCAAGTATAGATTTATAAACTACGCAATGAGTTTGTGAAAGATGAATATATCCAAAGCTCACCTTGTGGCTGGTCTTATACCAATCACCAATAAGTAAACTGAAATCTCCAGCAGGTTTTGCATAAGGAACCGAAATGACTGATCTTGCATAGACATTGAGTGCTCCAAATCCACCAGCGGCTTTGTGCATCAGAGTGTATGGGAAGTACGTGTAGCTCCCAATCTGATCCTTAGTTTGGAACTTGTATGTGTAGTTTGAGTTTGGAGGAATCGGGCAATTAGTTCCTAAAACACCGTCTTGCCAAGAATTCTTCCTCTGTTTAATCCCATTCCTGATTAGTACATCAACAACAGTTTGCAAGGTCATTAGTAAGCTGTGACTCTCATGAAATCAAATCCTTGAATGATTAGCTTGAGAATACATAGTTGTCGCTAAATTTTCAATTGTGACGTTGTTTCTATATGAAGCAACATAATATAGAACCAATTCAATCCTCAAGTGGTATTATATTGTAATCCAAGTTAAACCTCAGAGTAACAAATTAATTACATAGTAGAATTTTATCTAATTCTAATTTAGAAATAATATTTATCATCAAACAAGAATAAGACAATTGGTACAATAATAAAAAAAGTAGAGATCAAGAATTTTCACCACCACCAACAGAAAAAACAGAGTATTTTTAAGTACAGTACATTATGAAACAGAATGCTACTCACCATGTTAAGAGGAAAGGCTGGTCCAGCTTGTTGATGAGGTTGAGGACTACATTGTCATTAGTCACAAGGTCAAGTCTTGGACCAGGGAACTGACCGTTGATGAGGATGACCTTCAAATTCAAACATATAACTCTTAGAAATTTGCAAAGTAACACAGTACTAGACTGAACTCCACTGGTAACGGGTAGGATATTTTAACATTTTGTCTTCTTTAGTATTATCCAACCCACAAAACAAGCCATAAGAACTCGAAAATGGTGTGTGTTGCAAACCTGTTGAGGCACACCTAGTGGTGAAGCTGTCCCATAAGTGACAGTCCATGTGAAGTATTTGTAAGCATCTTCTGCTTTCACCACATAAACACTCCAAAAGGCCAATATTGCACAAGCCAAGGGAAGCAAAGCTGTTTTCCCCATCCCAGCTAGTTAAAAATAATGAGTGTCCCAAAATCTGCGAAATCCCACTTCATTTATCGGTCATTTCCAAGTCCACCGAAATGGGCTTATAACAAATGAATGATATATATTTCTGGGCTCTAAATTGCAAACAAAAAGAATACTGAATCTTGCTAAAAAACAGATAAAAATAGAAGAAATGGAAACATACCGATTCGAATGTGATAAAACTACAAAAATGGAAAGAAATGTTAACGAAACTTTTCTTCAAAATTGGTCTGTTTAACTGCAGTTCACCTCCGTAATGTATATATACACACAGGGTACAGTGGTAGGTCCTTTTGAATGAGATTTTACCATTTCACTCTGCAAATTAAAATTTTCATTTTTTTCAAGAAAATGGGAAAGTGAAAAAGGAAACAAACAAAAGAAAAAGGGGTGGTTAGCATAAATTTCGCCATTGATTATTGAAATGAATTGGTTTCAACTTTGAATATAGGGAGGCGGGAGCCACCTTGCATTATCTCAATTCAGAAACAGAGCAAAAATTATTATTTCGTGCAGATATTATTGAAATTAGAATATTTTGTGTGGTTTTCACGAACGAAAATTTGTACGATGGGCTGAAATAATGTCAGCGTGCACATGGTGGGATTAATTTTACACAGCCTCAACCTCAAGAAGTAGTTGGAAACCGATAATTTTAATTTAAACAATTTGAGCTAAAAAAATTATTTAACTCAAGTCACTGCCAATAATGAAAGATTCCTAACAGTTAACACCTCATCTGTCTAATTTATGCATATAAATAAATTTGGTGAATTTACAGTGAAATTTAATACAGATAAAACCTTTTAATGATGGTACCCATGTGAGGTGGGGTCCGTTCATTTCAGCCACGTTTCATGAATTGGGGTCCACACGTTTTCAGGCCAGATTTACGTTCATTGTGACATACAAAATATGCAACAGAAATATTTATCTCACCACTCCCCCAAAATCTGGCAGCAAAAAGTTTAATTTTTCCGCAAATAGCGTTTAGGATGGGCATCTACTTTGCTTAGACAATAAGCGACATATTCATTATGATTCTGATTCATGCTAAATTGGTCAACCTTTAGCTTCTTTAACTAATATTGTCGTCCTATGAATTCGTATTTGTTTAAATTTGCGTTAGTCAGTCATTAATCAATTACCTCGTCACTCCTTGGAGTTAATTTTAGACATTGAAGAAATAAAACTAAAAAATTAATAAAAGAGTTATGGTCAAAAGTGTGACCAGACTTCGAGTTGGAAGTAACAAGTGACTTTATTTATTTATTTATTTATTTTTATCAGTAAATATAAATTCTATTCATCAAAATTTATGTATAAGTACACTGAATATACTCGAGCAAAACAAAAATAAAAAAATGTACAAATGACAAAAATATATCAACACGACACTAGAGACTCAAAATGAATCAAAACATTATTATACACAGAAAACATGACTTTGTATACATGTGTTTTAATTCGTCTCACTATGCTATCAATACATGGTTTAAGATCCTCAAAAATCAATCTATTACGTCCTATCCAAATTTAGTAGATTGTGCAAGCAAGTGCAATTTTCTTGGATTTAGATTGCAATGATGTGCCTCGGGCCACTTTCTTTATCCACTTCAACGCGCTAAATAATGTTGTCATTGACCTCCTCATTCCCAACCAACCTTTGATCTGTCCTCGATGCTAGAAGTCCAAAGACACCGAAAAAAGAAGTGTTGGCCTGTTTCAAGGTGTGAACCACAAAAAAACACACGTCTTGTCGATATTTAGACGCACCAATTTATCTTTCGTAAGGAGCTTAGATTGCACAGTCAACCATAGCATGAAAGAATGTTTTGGCGTGATATATGGTCTCCAAATCTCCCCCGTCCAGGTCTTTTTCTCCCCCTTCGGCCTGAAAAACTGATATGCACTCCCAATGCAAAATCGGCCAGAAGTTGTCCAATTGGACAGCCTATCAACAACAGCACATTCAACTATTTTTGACCCTTTAAGCTGATTTCGAATGACTAACAACTTCTTGATCAAAGGAGAGTGATCTTTTCTTGCAATATACCCCCAAATACTAGCCTTGTGGAGGTAAATTTGATTAATCCATTTAATCCATAGTGTCTTTCTTACTATGGATATTCCAAAGAGCTTTTGAGAGTAATGCTGAATTCCAACATTTCATGTCTCTAATTTCGAGCCCACCCTCATCTTTAGGCAACCAAACTTTACTCCAAGCTACCCACGGTTTATTAGTACCCCAAAGGAAGTTGCAGCATAAGCTAGTGATCTTTGAAGCAACCGTGGTTGGGACTAGAAAGATGGAAAGCCAAAAATATTCCACTCCTTGGAAAATGGCTCTAATAAGTTTCGCTCTACCCGCATAGGACAAAGACGCCTTAGACCATGCATAAATGTAAGCAGTGATTTTGTAGATAAATGAGTCATAAGAGCTGATTTTCAACTTCCCTGCAGCAAGTGGGATTCCCAAGTACTGGAAAGGCAGTCAGTTCATAGCTCTCCTCAAGGTCTTGCCCATGAACTCTCGTTGTATACAAGCTAGATTTGTTAACATTCAACCTTAATCCCGACATATCTCCAAAATTAGACAAACAATCCATCAATAGGCTCCAACCGAGATGCAAAGATTTTTGTGATTACTTTATAGAACACATTACAACATACGATTGGTCGATAGTTTCCCACATATGTAAAATGATTTGCTTTGGAAACTAAAGCAATGACCGTGTAATTCATTTGCTTGAGAGGAGAACTATATGCAAAAAAATTCTTCAATTGCCTCCATAAAGTCATCACCAACAATACCTCAAGAATTCTTGAAGAAACAATGTGTATCCGCCTGGCCCTGGCAACTTGTCATCACCAATACTAAATAAAGATTTATCTATCAAGGATCTTCCTTTAATAAATACAAATAAGCATAATTTGAACGGGATTTTTAAGATATATGGGTCGTGCAAAAGTGTTGAATTGTACCTAAAATAAAAAGGGCAACTTACAAAAATACCCCTAAAATTAGAAGTTTTTTGAAAAATCATATGAAAAGTATTTTGGAAGTAAAAAATACTGTGTAAAATTTAGTGCCACTTTTTATTTTAAGTAAAGTCACTTTTATTAAAAAGAGTGAAGTTTGTTACTCAAAAAAATGAGAAATTTCAAGAAAGTGATAGAAATAATAAAGAAGTAAAAAGTATTGTGTAAAATTAAGAGACACATTGTCACTTTTTTTTTTTTTTTTTTAAAGTTAAGTGTCACTTTTTTAAAGTGAGATACAGTCTTATGTTTGTTATTTAAAAAGTGATAGAAATTTCAAGAAAGTGACAAAACATTAAAAAAAATGATAAATATTAAAAAACAGAAATTTAGAAAAAAGTGACAAAAATTGAAGTGACACTTTTATAAAAAAACTAACATAAATAAGTGACATACAGTGTCACTTTTTGTATCGTAAAAACTTAATTCATAGTAAAAATAGAACCTTAGACTTTAACAGCTGTCTATGAATATTGATAAACTATACAGCTTCAAGTGCATAATTGATTATGTGGACATTGCAAATTTTAACACCCATCAATTTCTCAAAGAATTTCTAACAACAATTAGCAGAACAGATCTACAATTTCTCATTTGAACTTTATTCCACTATAAATCCAGTTAAATGATTAAACTTTAATTACTTTCAAATTTTATCACTAAAATGTTTTTTTCTTTTTCATTTTTGATTGATTGCAGAACTAAATCGCATCCAATCCTCCTTATTTTTCTGACTGACCTTTCTTGGGGAAAGTATATAACAATTCTTTGCCCAAGCTAAATCGTCTTTCTAAATACAATTTCCTCTACATAGCCAAGCATCTACAAGTGAGAAATTCGACTTAACCTGTACAGCAAAACAATCCCAAAAATCTCTCCACTTCTAGGCAGAATCCTATCATCTTCAAGCTCCCCCTTCCGTAGCCCTAACACAATGGCCTTGAAAACAAGAGCATTGGGGTCTCTTTCCATTCAATCATGGCATGGGCAAATGATGCGGTTTCGAAATTTGAAGACGATGGGAAGTTGGACCGTAAATTACTCGAAGTAGCCAAAAACTTGTGCTTAGTGGCAAGCCTTCAAATGGTATTAGGCTTCCAGGGAAAATGGGTCGTAAACGTTTGATCGACGGCTGGAAAAGCTTGGAATCATCGACATTTTGCAATTTCTCTGTGATTTTGGATGAATTTTGTAAGAAGTTGACGATTTTGAATGGATGAAATAGTGCTCGTCGGTCACAACTGGGATCGTGGATAAGATATATTGGGGAGTTTTTTGAAGTTTTATAATGTATTAATTATGGTCCTTAAGTGATTTAATTAGTTATTAAAGGCATATTCGGTACAAATTAAAATCAAATTTTAATGTAAGTCAAAGTCAAACAATCAATATTAACCACATTTTTCATATGTCTCACTACTTTTCAACCATACATTTCAAAAACTTCTATTACAATCTACTAAAAATCTAATTTTAATTCTCACCCAACACCCTCTAAATATTTATCAAATCGCCTAATTTTTTAGGGTATTGGATCAAATTTGCCCAAATAAAAAATCAACCGGGTCATCGGCAATCAGGTTTGGAGCAAGCAGATATAGATGGATCGTACAAAAGTATGGTCCACCATCTGCATGGCTTCCACGTTTCATTTTATTGAGAATACGTGTAAACCCCAAAATTGGCTTCTCTCCATGGTCTTCTCCTTCTTCTGCTTGCTGCTAATGAGACAAAAAGTTCACATACTTGAGAATCCAGGTAAGCTCTGGGTCTGAATATATAACACTCTCAGAAGTTCGTTTGAGCAAAATATACTAATTCATTATGTCTACTCCACCGGAATCTCCTACTAAAGCTCACTTGCCAGGCATTTCTCTCTTCCTCTCCCTCCCTCTGTGTGTGTGCACGCGTGCGCGCAGTAGAGCAATACATGAACGCAGAAACAAATCCATAACAACATCTTGTGCTAATTACATAACACGTTTTTTTTATTAGGTACTGTTTTGGTTGCTGATGAACCGCAGTATCTACCTGAAACTCATCTACACGACAAGCCAGGTCTCTCTCTCTCTGATGAAAATTTTGAATAAAGATCATTTAGAATTACTAAGATTTTTATGTCATACTTTTTTCAGAATTAGTGCTTTTACAAGATTTGTTCCACTGCGACATATAAGGTCTTGGTGCTAATTAACTTCTTGTTTCATTGCAGATGTGCTGAAATCTGTGCCTGAAGCTAACCTCCACAATAAATCAGGTCTCTCTCTCTTTCTCTAGCAAACACTGCAAAGCTAGAACAACTGCTTACCCTCCCTATTTCGTTGCAGATTTTGTGAAAGATCTAATGTTCTGGAGAAATAAGTGTCTGAACGTTCTAGTTTTACTGGTGACAACAGCAACATGGGTGGTGCTAGAAATCTATGGATACAATTTCATCACTGTAGCTTCTTGGGTGTCCATGGCACTTGTCTCTTTCATGTTCCTTTGGGGCAGTACTCACAGGATCCTCGGAAAGTAATTAATTTACAAGATACCGTTTCTTTTTAAAACCTACCTATAATTTCCATCATAGTATAAAAGGTTTTACTTTCAATTATTTCAGAGAGGATCCAGACCTGTCAGGAATAGAAATTAGCGAACAGTCAGCCATGGAGTCTGCAAAGCTACTTCGAGAACAAGTCGAGAAAAGTGTTCGATTAATGTTTTATGTTGGTGCAGAGAAAGAATGGTTTGTGTTTGCCGGGGTTGTTGCTTGTCTGTATGCAATGTCCTTAGTAGCAAACTGCTTTGATTTGCTTACACTTTGCTACATTGGTAAGAGTTTGTTCCATCCACCAGTCATCACTATCTATGAAAATTGTGCACATTATCCCTATGGCTTTCTTGCAGGTGTCGTAGGGGGGTTGACTGTACCTGTGATTTACGTGAAATACGAGCATAAAATAAGGGAATATGGAGAAAGATTCAAGATGAAACTACAAAGATTGCATATCAAGATTGAGGAGATTATGCAGAAAATGAAGAAAAAGATGGCTGGAGAACACAAAGAGATGAAAGAAAAGAAGATGGAGTAGAGTAGCAATTCATCGATTAAAAAATTAGTGTTGTGATGTGTGTTATATAGGTAGATGTTGTAATTAAGGGACCTGATTATTATTATAGTTTATTTCTTTGTTTTCTTCACGTCAAAAAAAAATTATTATGCTTGCATCTGCTCCCTCTATTTTATAATCGGTCCCATCACTCCAAACCTAATGTGGTAGTTTCCCTCTCCTATGTGAAATGAATTTATCTTTTTCTGTTGAATCTCACTTGATGTCTCTCAAGAACCCGACATTTTTTTATTTTTTTTATCATTAACACGGTCATTCAGTGCCTACCAAGAATTGCTTGAATTTTGATTCAATATCATTGGCAGTTATTTGGCACCATGGCATCTGTTTCCTTTTTCGTGAAAGGAAGAATTCGAGGAGCTTGAGACAGCAATATATGCACGAATGTATGTATAGTAACAAAATAAGTTCAAATTATAGAAAAGACAAAACACAGCATAAACTATTAAAGCGCACACAGGACCATAAATTCTGCAAGTTCTCATACAGGATTGGTAGCAACGAGTAAACATAAAGAAAAGCAAATGTTTGTAGTCTGTAATCCCCATGATTGAACTGCTTAATTGTAAGGAATTTGAATATATGCTGCATCACAGACAAATGGAATATCAGCATACATCCCTGCAAGAGCGCACCTCATACACTCTAAAACTGTGAACAA
Source organism: Fraxinus quadrangulata (assembly GCA_903798255.1). NCBI lineage: Eukaryota > Viridiplantae > Streptophyta > Magnoliopsida > Lamiales > Oleaceae > Fraxinus > Fraxinus quadrangulata. The sequence continues at coordinate 78,596 of CAIGRB010036337.1, read as the reverse complement.
ATAGGCAAATGCGACTGCAGTCCAAAAATGCATCCCAACCTTACCCCAGTATACAGCGAGTGGCATCCAACGGCTCACAGTCCCAATAACCTGCAAAGCTATCTCCAATAGCATGCCCATAACCACGTGGAATCTAAAGAAATGTGGCCATTCTTTTCTCCTCACTATTCCAAGGTAAGCCACAAAGAAATAAGCCATCAGAAACCAGCTAGGCAATCTCCCTATAGTTCCCAAAAAGGGATAGGTCAGTAGTTCAAAATCTTCCAAGAAAGGGTGCAGATGATATGCCGTTTCAGCATACATCCATGTCTCGTGAAGAGGCATCAAATAAGGGAGGCATGCCAAAGATCTCCACCACCATTTTGGCTTCTTAGTCATAGCAGGGTATCTATAACTATAAGGGACATCCTTGGATGCTCTGGCAGGCAAAAGAAACTTGCGCCTCCGGGGCAAGTTGGGTATGGTACGTAACAAACTACCTTGTTCCCCATTGAAGACTGATGTTGATGCAGCAGAAAGAGAGTAAGGCTGGATGTCTGCTCTTACAATACAAGAATGAAAATTAGGAAAATGTGCATTGGAGCCAATAACTTGAATCACTGAAAAATGCCACGCAACCTAGGATCATAGAAAAGTGTAAACAGGAATTTGGACTCCCAGAAGTGGACCATTTTATGTGAGCATTCATAACCCACAATATCCACTAAAAATATACAGAAGGGATTCGCCAGATTCCAAATCGACTTGAGTATATTACAATCTAAGGTTAAGAGACGTTGAAACTTAGTAACTTACTGTGACTAGACAGAGTAGTCAGTGGAGAGCAAAAAGGCAACAACTCAGCATTCAGAATGAATGAAAGTGAGGTCTACTGAATCCTAACGAAGTTGGAGTCCCTTTCAAGAAAGAGTAAAATGGCATGCAAAGTTGTTTGAATGACACAATTAACAGATGTCTTTTCCAATCAAATTCAGTTTCGAGGGGTACAACTACGTGTGTTCAAGAATTTAGCTGGTTACAACAATATACTCTTCGAGTGAATGCAGCAACACATGAAGGATTTGAAAATTTGTGTTAAATAGCCAAAAAAATTTACAGATATTCTTGGAAGATGTGAGGTCAATACGGTTAGAAGTTCAAACACCGTTCAAGGTATATAGGAAACTTAGAAGCATTAGGTATACATCAAATGACCAACTGTGCTTATGGAGGAACTATACCAGTTAATAGTTACAGGAACCAATTATTTTATGCAAAAGACACATAATTCATCATTAAGTACCAAATTTCTCATACTACAGAAAGATTATAAGGCAAATCTGGAACCATTTAAGTTTTATACTGTGCAATTGCTTTTTATTTCACAGGGTTGTTATTTGTCTGAAAGGGTATAAACATACCTAATGATGTTTGGCATTTCAGCTTTGGGAGTGGAACCGGTGAACTGCTGCTGCATGAGAATACAGCCTTAGCCGGCAAGTGCAATGTGCGTGATGATGCCAAGTTTTGAGACCTAGAGCCACATTCTCTGTATTTGTAGGACACCTGAATGCCCCGAGAAGTTGGAGAGCATCCACTTAGAATCATACTCCAGCACCAAGTTCAACTTCCACCTTAGAATATAAAGAAACAAGAATATTCAAATAATAAAAAGCATGCAAGACAAATAAAAACTCAATGTTGCTAACAATGCATCAGATAATGAGGACGGACGTATTACATGGATACATGTGTTTGTGTGACAGAGAGTGAGTCATACATACATATTGTATCTACAGTAATAAGATTTACGTTTCTATGACACAACTTTCACATTTCTTGCTAATGCCTGAAAACATTTAGATTGATGAAATGAAAGAAATACTCATACCAGTGCTATTTTAAATCCTTTTATGCACAAGTAGGATGATAGCAAAACACTGCACGGTGCAAATGGTATTTCTTCATGTAAGTTAATATACATAACTTCAGCAGAGAATTACTCATCAATGCATATGATAATAAAGGGCCCAACTTCAGGCGTGCACATTTTTAGAAAACTATTTTTTGAGTTTTTATAATTTCTTTTGTGGGTGAGGGAGCAAGATTACCAATTTATTTTCACAAATGCAACAATAAATTATAACACCTTTTAATTCCGAGCCTGCTAGCTTTGAACATTATTTTCTATCCCTGTACCCCTATAAATTCCCAGAGATATCAATTGGGTATTAAAGTTAATAATTTTAACATAAAAATCAAAGAAATTCTTCATAACTCGAAACTCAGTAAGATATTACCCAACGCATTTCTATTATCTTAGGTTTTTCTGAACGAATAACGAAATGATTGTTTGCGCCATTTGCAGTTCTTGCATAGGCCCAGAATTTTATCATGGTTCTAGTGTCAATTCCATTAAAATCGAATGACAGAAACATAAATGATATTATTATTACCACATATTTCCAAGTAAATAGAAAAATCAAAAGCATAAATTATGGAGAGAACACAAAATTAAGGAGGAAATGAAACATAGGGGAAGGGCTACGAACACCAAAAGGGAGGTAGGAACCTGGATTTTCTAGCCTCTGTTGGTTATGCGGTGAATTTCTTCTTCTCGGCGGCAAAGCAATACAGAGAGAAGCAACGAGAGTGAGACTGGGAACTGTGAAGATAGATAAGGACCGTGGATATAATTTTGTTGAGCTACCTTGGGGGGCATAAGTGACCATTTTGCTTAAATAATAAAATAATTACTTATAAATCCATCCAAACATGACCTACTTGTTTGTATGCCAGAAGTGCACTCTTATGGATCCTAATGAACATGTAAAACGCATAGACGACGGAGTTCGCGTTATAATCATTTTTAATAAAAAAAAAATCCACCGTGGAGATATTCATAAATTGTTCTACCGTAGTTTTTAAGCAGATAACCCAATTTTGGTTTAATAGTAGGAAATTTCATTTGGGATAGAAAACGTTTCATATTAGTGATTTCGAGTTCATAACCACAAAAAGAAAAAATCAAGGTTTCGAAACGAAATCGCTTAATAATATGATCGTTAGAAAGTAGTCTCTCTCTACCTTAGCAGATTATCTGTGGTACTGAATTCTCTCTTACGTGCTTGTTCAAGAATCAACTGTGAATGCTACCGACATCAATGATACTCGGAAAACTTTTACAAAATAGACAAAACATTTTTTTTAAAATTATATGTACAAACAATTGGTAAACTGATTGTTATAATAATGCTTCACGTTTTAATTTTTTCATTTTATTTTGCATATAATAAAATTTCAATAAAACTTGTATTGTTCTCATTTAGCAATTGTCAACTAAAAATTTCAATATATTAAAAATATTCGATGAATCTCAACTGAAAATAATATCTCCATACATCACAAATTCATAAATTGAAAATAAGTAAAGTATTTAAGCACTTTATTTTTGCTTCAAAGAAAAATACATATAGTAAAGATGGTCAGAAACAAAAAGTCGGAAACAAATATTTAGTTCTTTTTTGCGCTTAGCGAAACATGCATCATTTTCTTTAAGATTGTGCTACAAGTACATAGGGCGCACCATAATGATGTTCATAATGGTGCCCTCTTATGTACAACAAGAATAATCATTTTCTTTAACAGGCAAGTTGAACAGCATCCTCATCTCTCAACAGTCCCAACACTTCACGACTTCAAGCTGCAATGCACCACAAGAAGAAAAATAGAGTAATCTAACACAGCACTGTACAATAATACAAAGACGCTATAAGAACTCTCCAACGTAACCACAGGTAACGCAAAGTACAGATTGGTACATACATCACCGAGTTCGTATAAGCAAATTTATAACAAGCCATACATTGACCACTGCCAGCTAATTTACTCCTATAACAGTATCATGCTTCAATTTCATCTCGACAGAAGGATACAAGACAGCAGAATACAATTCCATTCTGAACTAAAATATGGTCGACATACTGAACCATGACCAAACTCGAATCATACTTTTAGTAGGATGTTACAGAGACTATCTAAACAAGGTCTTCCTGCAGCCATAATCCAAGAAAATCTTCCCTCGCTTTTCCTTTTTTGCAGATTTCGGTCCTACTCAAAAATCTCAATCACATTGCATAAATGACCTCTCCACTGCTGTCAATATCAATATCAAGATCATAGTCGGAATCCAGGTCTTCCATGTCATCGTCCATCATGCTCAGGTCATACAAACCAGCGGGAGGTATAGTTGCCTCTGAGATTATCTGCATGATAACTTCCAGACTCTGCATGGGCTGGTCGGGCTCTTCAAACTGGTTTCCCATCGTCCTTTCATCCATTAGATCTGCCGGAAGGTTCTTCAGGAACCACAAGTGGTTTTGAATCTCTGGGATGGTGATGCGCTAGAAAGGAATATGTCATAATAGCATATGAGAAGAGTGATGAAAATTTATAATGCAAATACTCGATCCACATGAAGAACCACAAGACAGCCGTTTATAAAAATTAACTTGACTATGAAAAATGATATGTTACACTTCTCAATTTCACAACAAAGATAAAAGCATATTTCTCGAAGCTGGAATCGCTTACTTCTGCAGGGTCAGCAACAAAGATCCTCGAAATTAGCTGCCGACATTCCTCAGAAATTTCAACATGTTCTGGAATGGAATACTGAACATTTGAGATTCTATGAATTGTCTTTCGGAAGTCCTTAGGTTCTTCGGGATCCTCAAATGGATAGGCACCTACTAGCATCACATATAAAGTGACCCCGCAGGACCATACATCTGCAATCTGAAGCAGTGGCATGATTTGAGATTCAACAACCAGCAATCTAAAGATCTACATATATAAGAAAGTAATCTAGAATGGAAAATGCCTCTTGTACATAACTATTTACATAATATTTTTACATAATGATGAGGTGTCAAAATGTAAGTGGGGAAGTTATTTGATTGATAAAATTTTGATCCAATTAATTTTTGCCACATCATTTGTTGGTAAACCATCATGTAAATTGTTATGTACATGCAGCACAACCCATCTAGAATATTTGGGGGATGGGGATATTTTCAGGGGGGGGGAAAAAAAAAAACAGCTACCAAGTTATTACTTGAATTTGTCCCCTCAAGGATTAGTTTCTTGTGGTGGCTGTCTTGAGGATTTGGAAAGAAAATATACATTGTCAGCAGTCCCAAACTCAAATTTATGCAATTGATTTGCCCAACTCCATTCTAGTAAAAGTTACATCAAATATGGAAAGAGATGAAAGACAAATTATACCACGTCTCTCTCCCCCTCTCCTTCCCTCCCTCCCTCCCTCCCTGCCTCCCTCCCTCTCTCTCTCTATTGCATATTTGGGTTTAAAAATCAACTATTCAGGCCCATTTCCTGGGTTCCAGTCCTGCTAAAAATCTGGGCAACCTTTTTGATATTGCATAAAAATTGTTTTCCGGCATGGTTTGTTTTAGAAAACTCTCTCTATTATATTCAACAAATGAATTTAAATACTAGGTTCTCTATCAGTTTCATTAACAGTCACTCCAGTCCATTCTGAATTATACATTAATTTTCTACTTTTAGTTTTACTACTACTAGTTTTAATTTATTAACTTCCAATTGTGAGAATTAATTTATGTTTTCTGTTGAATGGCTTTTATATCTTCTCAAATTGTTAACTATTTTTATGTAGATCTAATTATGCCAAATAGTAGGATATAGAGAACCAAAAACATTTCAGGATCAATCATCTAGAACTTGCAGTAGTTTTATAACTTGGAGAACAGAGATATACTACAAATTAGTGAGATATCTTGTACAGTATAATTGACTCTAGCATTAAACGTGTCACCGGAGTATTGACTACAATTGACATCAAAAGAGAAGTCAGTGGTTTAATGCAAGTGCAACACCTCAAGTGTAAAAGTAGAGTTGAGTTCCACTGAATCAACCTCTTCAAAATTAGCTTACAGTCTACAATCTGAACCAATTTTACTTGAGAACTATAGATTATGTAATGCTGCTAGCACGATTTTGTACCTAGAGTTTTCAGTTTGTACTCTTAAATTGTTCCCGTATGAATGAGAACAGATTTCCATGGAAAGTGGTGTTGGTAAAAAATCTTTTTTTTCATTCCCACATCGTTTTATTCTGTGATACAACTAGCTGCAAACAAATGTACAAGGCCCTCAAAATTAAGCACAATATTGGTCCATGCATGATATATTTAAAACTTCACCTTCACCCAGAACAACTCGAGATGATCACTTAAGAAAATTGTAAGAGAAGTCAGTTGGGTCTTCATAATGAAATAAAACAGGTGATAAAGATATCCAAGGAGACGATTACACCTCACAGATTTTATAAGAGTTCATAGGGATTTTTTTTGTCAATGCAATTGAGAATACGAATATAAATATAAATATCATATAAGAACTAATTGAAAAATTCGTGTGAGAGCACCCATTTTATGCTCCATATATCATATATGCCTACATCCCAATCTCAGATGGTGAATTAAGAAACTTCCAAACAAACGTCAGGAAATAGGGAAAGTTTTCAGTATAATGTCGTACCAAAACTACGCAACACGATATCCAATTATTTCATTAGATTATATCTGAAATCCACATCCAGATGTTCTTAGCATATTTTGGTGTTTCTACTATGCATGAATATAAATTATCATTAACCATATTCATGATGTATAGTGTGAAATTCTGTCAAAAACAGAGTGAATGGTTTTACCTTGCCATCATATTCTTTCCTAAGTAACACCTCAGGAGCAATATATGCGGGAGTTCCAACAGTAGATTTTGGTTGTGAATGCAGCAATGAAGACTGTGAAGAACAAGGTATACTCAGGGTTGAAAAAGGACATGGTAGATAACTATGAGATAAAAAGCAAATAGACATAAGCAGGGTTTTCTGTATTATCCAAAAGCTGATCAAAATACAATCATGACAATCCATAAGCAATACCTTAGAATACCCAAAATCACAGATTTTGAGTCTTGGAGCAGGGCTTCCATCCAACAGTGTGTTTTCCAGCTTCAAGTCCCTATGACATATTTGCTTCATCAAGAAACATAAGACTGATCCTTCAGTTTATTTCCAATTAATACAGGCAGAAAATGATCATAAATAATAAACGACTTTTCAACTAAAACATTAGAATACCATCGAATGACAGTAACTGACTCCAGATATAAGTTGTTGAAAAAAGAAGCGAGCCTGCCCCAGAAACGGAAGTAAATATCATCAGTCACAAGCGTGCTGCATGGAACAACAGAATAATAGCAATTTAATTATAAGAACCTCATCCTCATTGAAGTGTCCCGCATTGCATTTGCAGATTCGCTCAAAAAGCTCTCCTCCAGATGCATACTCCATGACAATGGCCAAATGAGTTGGTGTTAGAATGACCTAACGTTGGATGTCGAAAATGTGACAAATAAGAAAATAAAACGTCTCAGAATCATATAAATGCGGCAAAGGGATAATCAGCAGCAAACCTCTTTAAATCTAACAATATTATGGTGCCTCAAAGAACGATGATTGATAATTTCTCTCTGAACATTTTCATCTATCTGCAATAAACATTATCAGGGTCAATGATTGTTTTAAGTACAAAATGATAGTAGAGAAATATAAAGAAGTTCAGGTATAGAAGATATCTCATCAAGCCAACACCAACACAGCAGGCAAAAAAGAAATACTTCGTGGAATATCAAAGTACAACTTTTGGGCATTTCATGGAGGGAATAATAGAAAAACAAGAAGTTGTCAGGAATAGTGCAGCTATTTATCAGGCAAGAAACTTGCTGATTAGCCACAAAGTAGTCAACCAATCGCTATACAAAAATGAAGCTCAAACGAATATAACAAATTACTCTTACCAAATTCTTGCCACTCTCTGTATAAAATAAAAAGGAGAATAAATATATGTAATGGCACTCTACATTTTGACTATTTATAGGTTATAGGCGTTCTTGTGATTATTGTTTTTTAACTCCTTCACTAACTCCATTTTTTATCATAAGTGGTGGAGCACACTTTGAACTCAACTATATCAACAGCACCCTGTCAAAGTCAAAGCAAGACTTGCTAAACAAAATAAAGATAAAATCATCCTGCTTCATACAATAAATAAATCGCATTCCTACACAGAAACACCACACAAATGAAGCAATTGTAAGCCAACAACGTCCAGACCATGTTTGGCATTGGAAAATCAGGCTTCATCAAATCAACTCCAATAGCAATAAAAATGAAATTTTATTTTGATTTCAGTTCCTAGACCAAAACATTACATGGCAAACTTAGAATCAGCAAGTTGTGATATTGGATATGTATTTATTAAAAAAGTATAGCTAGAGTATATACAGCGCATAGCATCTGAGAGGAAACCCGAGCCATTTTTGGCAGTTACTTATTAGACAGTCTACATAAATTCCAGTTTGATAAATATATTGATCACAAGATGAGTTTTAAGTTTGGCGTTTTAAGTTTGGCCCAATTCATAGCCAAAACTGGTTCAAGAGCATTTCAGATGGTGCTATAAGCATAAGACCAAGGCTTAGCTCAAGTGGTCAGAGTGAAGCCTTACAAGGCAAATGACCTGTGAACCTCCTTTTGGGGGGGAAATCCTTTCATCCCTTTTTAAAAGATTAGAAATATGGTGCTTTGAAAATGGTCAAATTTTCTCCTCCAACTATCATGATCTCAAGAAGCCCTGTTCATTCCTTCTCTTCATGTGCATAATATTTTCCTGAACTAATATCATAGATGCCAACAATCTAATAGAACTTTCCACTAGCAAGCAATACTGAGCTACATGAATGAAATTTCTAACCCACTCCAAAGGCATTATGAAGTAGCATGTGGTATCTTGATTGCATCCTGAGCTGTGGTGGTTACTCTTTTATTGTACAATGTACTAGTTACTGAAATCTTCATTTACAACAAAATACTTCGTTCACAGTGTAAAATGTATATATGCATAAAAGAATCATATGAATCTTATGTAACAATCAACTTTGGCCATAAAATTCTAGAAGTGCAATCATCGGAAAATTGGTTCTACAAAGAACTATTTCAGGGTAGGCAATAATATGGACCAGTGAATTATGATATACTGGCTCTTATCTTGCTAAGACCTGAGAGGAAGAAAACTTCAAAAAAGCACAACAGCACAACAGCAAAGGATATTGCTAGTAGTAATTTTATTAATCTGTTTACTTGCTTTTTTCAGCTAACAAGTTTGAAGACAATGTCTATCCTATTTTAGAAATCAATTAAGAGAAATATTTCCTAGAAAAAATTACAACTCTAAAATAGAAAATGAAAATATAAAATCTCAGAGGAATTGTAAATGTTTCCAAAAATAGAATTATCCGTGTTTGTACCAATTAAAATAATTGCATACAAAATCAGAGCTATTTCAATATTACTCAGAAACAATTTTCGACAGTAAAGAAAACAAAGTACAATGAACATGAGTTGCCATTGAAAAATACTAATCTCACCCGATCACCTCGTTCAATATACTTAGCAGCAACCAGCTCATTGGCCTGTTTATCCTTCAAGAGCCGGACCACCCCAAAATTACCTCCTCCAATATCCCTAATAAACTCGTATTGATCGCTGTAGTGCACAATTGGCACACTACCTGTGCCCCTTCTTATTGACAGCCAATCCATTTATCTGATTAACTAGTAGTACAATCCACTACCTATCAAATTAGGAAAAGTAACCACCGAGAAACATCAGCTGATGAAATTGGAAGGAGATCTACGGTGATAAGGTGGTTTTGCCCATGGTCATTTTTTTAAACGAGAAGCAACATATCGGAAGAGTGGATGGGGAGTTGCAGATGTATTTTCACTTTTCTTGAGAGCAAGGGACACTCACGATCGACGGGATTGATGAGTGTTCTACTGCATTCTATTATAAAGCAATTGGAGAGGAGAAGAAGGGGATGCTGGCATCACGATGTCGTTTTGCAGTAGCTGAAAACGATTAAGCGACGATTTTTTCATCTCAAGAAGACAATTTTGTTTTGTCTTACACATTTATGCTTCTTTTCAAGTGTTTTCTTCTATAGCTTTTGTTTCATTCGAAGGGTCAAATGACGAAAGTATCCCTTGTTTAAAATATCTTTGGCGTGAATAAAAAAGATAAGCAAGAACTTCAAGTTCAGAAAAAAACGGATGTCCTGATACACATAGTAGGTCTAGTTTAACATGGAAGATTTATCAGCTTACGCCCATCGGATTGGTGGAAAATGACTAATTACCAACATAATTAAATCTTGATCTTCCATTTTTGTGACATTTCTGCCCAACTTACTATATGAGCACTTAATTTAGTTGATTCACTCTTTTCACTGAAATTAATTTCTTGTGATCAAGAAGAGTGGAATAAGAGGATCAATATAGCCAGTCACATATTAGTAGGGAATAAGCTTTATTGTATGGAGTGGAGTATCACATTGACTAATTTAATATTAATTTTAGAGATATACCTCAAAATGGTACCATAGGTAAGCTCAGAAGGGTAATTCCAAATATTAAGTGAGACCTCTTCAACTAAGTGGTCACATCCACACCATTTCGGTTTATGTATCATCTCACATAAAATGTTGTTTTTTACCTGGGTTACAACGCACTTGTGAGTCTTTGATTAACTTCACTTCAATCTACTAACATCAGTCCTACTTCCTATATAGCAGCTCCGCTCTATGTAAATTCCTTTTACCTAGATGATGTGAATGATACAACCATCTTCATATTGATAGCATTAGTGTTGAAAAAACCTGTGCTAAAATTATGCAATTCACAGTGAACGTCTGTGTAAAGCAAGAACCTAGCTAGCAAGAGAGAGGTTTCCAAAAATTATAGAAGGAAGAGGAGTTTTCATAGTTACATGGATCTGGATCAGACAGTGGTCCTGTAGCAGTCATGACTCTCAGGACTTTAACTCCAAGGGCCAATTGTGGCACCATTAAATTATGCTATAACATTGCCTTCACTTCACTTCAAGATGCTATTTACCAATAAGTATAGGAAAAGCTACTTTTTGAGTGAAATACTTTGTATATGCAGAAAATCTGAGCAACCGATCGAGAATTGAACCGTGTTCCATTACATTATACTTCGCTATTAGCAGTGTTGTGGGATTTTCAATCAAGTAAGCGGATAAGTATGTATCTGGATTTTGTTCACAACAAATAAAATGTGACTAAAAGATGCAAAGAGTTTGAACGTGGTCCTCCTAGGAATTCCGTAGGACACTGATCGTGTCAGTTGATGACCAGATGTTATAACTATTAGGCAAATACAGAGTAACAGTTAATGTGATATCTTTATATCATGAGATTAGCAAAGAAATCTATAATGTGGAAGAAATAACCTACGAGTCCTCAAAGAAAGAGTTTATGATAAGACTTGCATCCTAAAGGTATGTATGATAGGAGTGGACACAAGATGTAGAGGAAATACAGAAGGTAGAATGAGGAAAGAAAATTGTTTCTCCACTGTTTCCGTTGGAAGGAGGGGGGAGGGAAGAAGTATAAGGTTGAAAAGAACTTATTTTTCCTTCATTTTAAACATCGTGCAAGATACATTAATTCAGAAAATTCCGATTCTCATATAGATCAAATAAGAGGAGGATAATCCACTTTCCTTACGCAAAAGAAAATAGGAATAACTTTTCCCCAACATTGCCATCCAGAGTACTTTCCCTCTTACAGAAGATACGTGATATGCAATCTTAGATTCTTAAAAAAAATACTCTTACTGTCTCAGTAATGTACCGACTAAAGTAAGCAACTTTTCAGCAGCAATGTCAGCACTCAATAAGAAGATGGCCATCTAAGCACAGAAGTCAGGGGCTCGGCAGTGGCCTCGTTACCCCAATCCCCTTTCCCTTTATCCCCCAGAAACAAAAAAGAGACTCGTTTCGAAGAAAAGAACTAGCCTCTATTTGTGTACACACATCTGCATCTATGGTCTTCAAAACTTGAGAAACGCTTTATTGGTACTTAATGAAATGAAAATTTCAAGAAACAAAAAGGTTTTAATTAGTAAGAGAAAAAGTAGAGTAGATTGAATAACTTCTATCAATTTTTTTCTTTTTTCTTTTTTATTAATACAGAACTTCTTCCTTTCTCCCCCGGTATTTTCTCTCATCCCTCCTAAAAACACACATGTACTCACACAGAAAAACGCTTATCAAATATCCAGTTTCTGTATCTACTTTTTGTGTAAAAATACCCCCTTCATTGTTTCTCTCAGCGTACGTTTTTTATGGAGTTACAAATCCACCTCATACTTGTAGAAAAGAAGTTTAGATAAGCAAGCTGGATTCTTTGTTGGGTGTATCAAGTATTAGCTTCCTATTAAGCTCATATACTTAATATACTTAATTGAGTAGCAGTAAATTGTGACTGCAACATGTGTAAATATTTTCCACATTAATGTCAGTGAATAGAGTATATCACACACGTGCAGGGCTGTTATGTAGTTACTAATTACTTCAGATTAAATTTATTTTTAGATCTGTTTGAGACTCATTTTTTGCCTAAAATGCATTTTCGAATAGTATTTTGATAGAGAATATATAGTTAAAAAATAAGAAAAAATTTTGGATTTGCGTGTAATATTATTTTATTGAAGAATGTGCGGTTAAATATAAGAGGAAAAAAAAATGTATTTTGGAAATAATTGAACCAAACAAATGCTAAATAAGCTGAATATGGTACAGATCAACCTTGTTTGGAAAATTGCCAAATGGAGCCCTTGAAAAGTCTGGCGCAATATAATTATCAATTTACAAAGAATAACATCCCTAACTTCTATCAGCTCTCAGAGTTGAAGATGATATTAATCCTATTAAAAGTAATCGTTTTACAGTGTTATCTTACCCGGAAAGGTAAAAAACCAAATTTGTGCCTCAAAATCGGAACCTAAAATGCTTAATCCTAGAGGAATTTAAAAAATTCCCTAAAGCAGACATTCCAAATTTGCACCAACAACAATAATAATTACGTACCGAATCAAAGCGTCTCCAGTATTTACACAAAACTCAGTTCCAAAAGCAGATAAAGACAAGCTAAAGTACAGGAAAATTGATTTTACGCAAATCACGAAACTGACCTTGTCGCCTCGCTCAATATACTTTACAGCAACAAGCTCTTTTGTCTGCTTATCTCTCATTAGCCGCGCAACCCCGAAATTACCCCACCCGATGTCTCGAACTAAATCGTATCGATCACTATCGTGCATGATCGGCATATCCATTCCCGGACCAACTGTTACCTGCGCCCGATCCATTTACCCGATAGAGAAATATGAGGTCTTAAGCCCAGCTTCAATTGATGAAACTCAGTTCATTCACATTACTCAGTAGTCAGTTCCCTAAACGGCCACGTTTTTCTATCGGCGGTGAATAGTTATCAGCTCGGCCGATCGGTAGAATTTCGGTCTAGGTTTTTTGGGAAATAACTGACTGATTAAGAAGTTGTTTTTGTACTCTCACTCTTTAGAGAGAGAATATTTGGTTGTGGTCGGCCAAGGATCAGTCAGATTAATCTCTCTTTTCTCTGTCGTAGGTGATGAGGAAGAAATGTATGGCTGATGACACGATGTCGTTTCCTCAAGCTGGTCGACAACTCATACGACGACGTTTTCTCTCTCTTACTATTTTATCATCCATTCTAATTTTGGCTAAGCCTCGTTTGAGAACCACTAAAACTAACTTTTTTTTTTCATATTCAAACACACGTTCTAACGATTAAATATTTTGCATGTAAATTCAATATTTTTCCCAATTTTTAACCGACATTCTCCAAAAAAATCACTTTTTTAAAACTCGTTTCTTCCCAAAAAAAGCTCATTTTATTGACTCGAGTCGAGTCGAGTCGATTCGAACAAGGGCTCTTCCCACCGAAACATCGCAATCTTAATGTCAACATTGATTGATTAATCATGTGAAGGAAGTGTATTTTTTCAGAGATTTGGATAGATGGTGGTCCAATAAAAAATAGTCATGAATCCTCACTTCATTAGTTTATTGTGATGGTCGGCACAAGATATTTTCATAAGCTAAGCAGAAAATAATTGTAAATTCCGCGGATCTTCTAAACAAAGAAAAGACAACTCTTTGTCTCTTTCCAATTAAAGCAATAACGTAGTGAAGACCTCCAGACGCTATCGAACGTTCTTGTTGGTTGTTAAAATAATTTGGAGAATAGTTGGCCTAAAATAATTGAAATATCACGAATTAACTTGTTCGATGTATAATGTATCACACGTATATTTTTGGGACTATTTATTTTTAATGAAATAGAAATGAAATTTATTAAACTTTTTAAGACGATATACGGCTCTTCTTTGAACTAATTAGGATGGTAAGCAAAAATTGTAAAATTAACTGAAATCGTTTTTTTAAACTGTCGATATGGTGACATGTTGTCCTATTAACGAAAAACAATTTGGAAAAAGACCTAAAGTGATTTGGTTTATGTTCCGGAGTTTTAGTAGCGATTTGAGATCAAATCGGATTGTTTAATAACAATTAAAAAATTGTATATAAATATAACATTTTATTTTTTTGCTTGAAATTAGACTAATAGATTATAATGTTAACCTCCAAAATAAAATATATTATTAAAGTTTTAAATATAAATGGTTAATTTGGTTAATTATTCATTAACAAGTACCTATAATCATTTAATTGACCTAATTTCATAACCTCCACTTGTATTTAAGTTTGTAGTTCGATATATATAATTTTTAACGCACATAAAATATTAAATATTTTATAATCTTTGAATTAGTGACGATATGGTGAACATGAAGAAAAAAATACACTGTCAAATTGGGATTTAAAATCGAACCAAACCGTTAAGTTTAGGTTGAAAAATCTCAAATTAGTTTAAATGATTTGATTTAAGTTCGAGTTACTGAAACCATTTAAAACTATACTTATACCCCTAAAGCTGCTCCTCAAGTCTTCGAAATAAAAATGATATTGAAGAAAATTTAATTAATTTCAATGTGTACAATTGTCATCATAAGATGTGTGAAATAATCAAGTAATCAAACCATAATACATGCGTAGAAATTGTCTACTAAAAGTAACATTCTTTTATTTTAAGACGCTTCAATTATTATTTCATCTTTTCTTTTCAAACAAATTTGTCATTTCATAAGGATCGTGACATTTCGATAATTATTAATTAACTCTGTTGTTTTCATTTCATATTTCGTACGTGTAAATCCGTTTGATTCAATGTTTTCATGATAGGAATAACTATTTTTAAGAGAATTGACAGTGTATAGAGATATTCATTGAAATATAACGAGCAATTTGATTTTAATAATTAGTAATCAAACTCTAGTATCCAATGAATAAAAGTTACTCACCATTTGTAAGTATATTTTTCAGTCATTCTAACTCGAGTGAAGTAAAATCGATCAAACAGCAAATTCAATTGTTGAAGTGAGATTTTTTTTTTTCGGACGAGGAATTTTGAGGATTATTTTATTTTATTTTATGTTCCGCTAGACCATGGGTCAAGATTCTTGCTTCGGTGGGGAAAATTTTCCTAAAACTTTTGACCATTAGCTTTTTAAATAAAAGCAGTAAAATATAAAAAAGAAAATAAAAAGATGAAAGAAAATAAAAAGGGATAATTCTTTGAAAAAACAAAACTTGAAATTTTTTAAAAATATTTACAACTTGATAGAGTAGAAATAAAGAAAACAATAACTTTACACCCCACTCTAGACTGAAAGAGAAATTTTTATGTCAACACATTCAAAACTTACATTAGTTCATTTAAAATTGCAATTTCGTTAAGATTGTCGAAATAGAACTATTCGAAGGTAAATCGGAACCAACCTATTACAATTATCGATCCAAACTCGAATAGACTGGTAATGGGTTACAAACTAGCCTGCTGGGCGACTGGCCCGTCCCAAAAGCAGCTGATCTTTTATAGTTTGGATCGAATCTTTATCGTGGACTTCTTTTGTAAATTGTAACGAAAAAAGGAATTTGAAAAAAAAATCGGCCCTTTTAATTTAAATAAAGACAGATTCTATCTTAATACAAAGTAGAATCTGCCTTGAAAACAAGGAAAAATTAACTAATTTGTGCCCTGGAAAAAGAGGCAAAAATTATTTTTTCCAAAATTTATTCAACTTCAGAAAAAAAATAAAAAAAAATAAATCTACACGGACTGGGCAGTTAAGCATCTGGCCTAAAACTACAGACTTCATCGGCCCGTCAGTTAAGCGAAATAGCCTATAGACCAGCGCGGTCCAGGCTCAGGCTGGTTACCAATCAGGACTTTGTCGGAAGAAATTAGCCCAATTGCAATCACATCTAAAAGATGAAATATTGTGAATTTGGAACATAATTTTAAAAAGATATTATATTCGGCCCATAATTTTTGTTAACTGTACCATAATTCAAAAGATCCTTTAGAAGACATAAAAATATTCATTAGTCTATAATATTATTAAATAAAAACAACAGAATATATCATTCGACAAAATGTTTGCTCCTTATTTCAAAATACGTTAAAAGAATATTTGGACAGAAATCATCATTAGATACAAGATATGCTAATTAATTAAAGATAAAAGATGAAAAATAGTTTCAATTTACAAATTTAGCACACTTAGGATTCTACACATTGGCCCCTCGAATTTTAGAAGTGATCTTCTGATTGTTACAAAATCCTGCTGCTGCTGTTGCAAATTTTTAGCTTGTGCATGGAGTCCTAGTTGCATATCCTTCCATAGTATTGTGTGGTTTCGCATTACGTTTATTTTTCACGATCTGCGTGAGCACTGCTCGGATTCTTGTTGTGTTTAGTCCAATGTACCTATAAATGAATATTATAGTGAATGCATAAACATTTCATGAGACTGATATGATAGATTTACTGCAATTGGGATTCTCCTTATTGACGAAATTTGGACTATGAGCCTCTTGAATCTCAGCTTCTGAATTGGAAGGATTGGGGGCTATAAGAATTGACACACAATTGCCTCTTGCCTCCATCTTATTTCCATTAGTTTTGGCAAGTTTCCAAGATCAATTGTAATTATCCTAAATATCATATCTACTATCCGCTTTGAAAAAATCTTTACCCATCTTATCCCTTACGGATTTTTATCACGTTTCCATTATTCGAATTTAAACGAATTGAGAATTGCTATGCAAAATTGGCTGTCCAACTTTGTAATGGTATGCTGCAATATAAACTAGGGATCACTCCTGTAGAACAATCATGCTATCAGTACGGACAAATTAAAGAAAATGTTTGCAGACAACTCTCAGCATGCATTCATCAAAAAATAGAAAAAATAAAAACAAAACAGGCGAATTACATTTCATGAGGTCACTGTCGGTAAAAAAATCCCCTGTAGAGTTATCTGCCATTGTAGCACAACTTTTGGTAAATGTAAGAAAAAAAGTTGCAGTTCTTAAAGAATTCTGTCGATTATTATTTATCCGATGTAATGCACTAAACGTGGTCTAAGGAGTTTTGTAACTGTAGATTCTTTCCTTCAACTGTCTAAGTTAGACGAGTGGTGGTGAAGGGATGCAAAGTGGGAAACACGTCATTTTGCCAGAAAAGAGCAGACACATCACAAATTACAAACAATTTTCAGGATTCTGTCAATTAGGATCATAGGCCCCCTGCTTACTTTTGTATGTATTGATTGACTGGCTATTCTTTATTTTTATTTATTTTCACTATATCTGATTTCTGATGGATTATGAATCACACAAGATAACACTTCTTTAGAATATTTATTGAAAAGATTTGCAGATAAATTTGTACCATTGGTGGTGGTACTTGGAAAATATTCCTTTGCTAGATGAATTGTTGAGAATTATCTCATTAGATTATGCTTCAATCATCCTATGTAATGTTCCGAGGACAATTTTACACGTAAATGAATTGAAGGACGAATTTAAGGTCCATCTGATAGTATTTTTAATTTGCCTCTACTTCTTGTAGAAGAGCTTTGTAAGGAAATTTCTTGAAACCACTTTTATGTATAAATTCTTCCAACCAGATAAAACGCTTTCAGAAAATTGACGTACATATTTAAAAGCAGTTTCTTAATCTCAAAAATAGTTTTGAACTTTTTAAAAGTTTTGTCAAACGGGTCGTTAATTATACAAGGTTGGAAAAATGAACTATCCATCAAATTAGGACCAAACGTAATAGTGAAAGGTTGATTATTTTAAAAAAAAAAAATCCCTTCAAAATCCATCTTTATAGACATTTGTTTATTTTGCTACTATTTTGAGATCGTAGTTCTCTTTTAGTTCCACTAAATAATTTTAGTCTACAAAAAGCAAGGATAATTGGGAACCAACCAATTATGCCAAGACAAATAATAAACCCGTGGAGACTTTGTTTACCGCATAATCGAATTTCATTCTCGGCTTCTAGGAAAATAATTTTGGATTCTTTATCCTTGTTAAATTTATAACACAAATATCTTATTTAGAAGATAAGGGAATATTGTAATTTGAGATAAGAATATTTCCTGCGTCTTATAATGTCTTTCATAGGCTATGGCTGGTCTTGGAACGGGGAACCCATTCAACCCATCAATTCAAGAATCTTTATCCGTAACTAAGCTGTGGATCAGACTCCGAAAAGACAATCATGCTTGGTATACAATGTTTTTAACAACATTGTTAACAGTATGTCACGTGACATGTTATCATTTGACAGTTTAAAAAATAATTCATCTTTCCAACAAATACTTTTCTATCATATACAACATACATTGTGCAAACAGTATTATTCCGGAAAAGAATAATTTTATCTAATCAAAACCGAAAATGTAATGCAAGTACATTTTTGTAAGTGGACATAGATTCTCAGAAAAGAGCGCAAATTTTAGATGGATCATCCAAAATTATGTATCTACGTGTTGGATTTTGGTGGGTGTTGGAAGGTTTTTTTTTTTTTTTTGTGAGATTCTTGTGTTCTGGTAATCCACAAGGTGAAATGTGATTCTTGTTTGTGTCAAATAATCTTTAGATTGTAAAGCCATTGCCCATTGGTATGCTAAAGGAATATATTGTGTGGCGAGCAAAACCCCTCATTATTTTTGTAGAAATCACATGATTTTATATCAATTCAGAAATCAAGAATCTAGATTTTGAAGATGTCTATAGTAGCATCTTGACATTCAATGCATTGGGGAAGAAGATGGAAAATATAATCCTACAAATACTATCAATTAAGATTTTGAGATTCTCAATTTTAAGATAATCTTTGAAACATACCTAGCAAGATATGGTATCATTTGATCCGGTTCCATTTTTCTTGAAAATCGAATGGGATTGATTTTATTTGGGACTTCCTACAAAGGTTTATGTTCTACATGATAAGTAAGTATGGCAATGCTTTGGAGCGAACAAGATCAAATTGATCGTTATTTGTGAATTCTTAATTTGACAAGACGCATAAATTGCTAATGAATGAGATATTTATATCTATTAGTAGCACACACAAAAAATTTAATTCTTTTGTCTGGATTTATTCTTTTGGGTTTATTCATTGTCAACTTGGTTGATTATTTTGTATTGGGGAGCAATAAGATCGTTCTTAAGTCCATAGGTTGTTCGCTCAAATGATGATGATTGAATGTCATAAAAATTTAGTTTGCTATCGTTAAACACCGTTTGATAATCACATGAAGCTCTTGTGACTCGAAAAGGGTTTGTTGGGGAGCAACAAGGTATGTGTTAAGCTCATGGGTTTGGGTCACTCAAATGTTGACGATCGAATGTCATAAAATATCCAGTCTGATCTTACTAAACATTAAATTATTTTTCAGATAAAATAAATGAAACAGAATCCAAATATTTTGAATAGCGGTTGAAAGGTTGATGGGAAGGATTACAAATATAGAGAGGAGATGGGACCAGTGATGGAGGAATTAGTGATTCGAAGGAATTGAACGAGAAAATAGGTCAAATAATATCGATGGCAAGTAGACTTGGACGGGTTCTGCTTGGCTATGGAACAATCATATTTGATGGTCATTATAAAAAGAAATTAAGAAATTTTTTTTTTAAATAGTCATTTTCTAGAGAATGTACGGTTAAAAATAGAGAAATAAATTTGAATTTACGTGCAAAATATTTTATCACGTGAATGTGTAATAGAAAATGAATATGTGAAATAAAGAGTTTTAAGTTACAAAAGAGTTAAATAGGAGCTTAATATATTAGTCACTAGAGCATGATTTACTCGTAATATTTTAGTAACTATGCCAATTCTAAAAGTGTTGTAATAAACTCGATCGTAGTAAAATTTCAATAAAAGCTCACTTGTACTTTGCTGCTGTGGAACAATCAACCCGTTAATCTAAAAAAGCCATTTTTAGTCAAGAAGAGTTACTTTTATCAGTCCTATTGTCCGGTGAGACTGTGCCCCAATCCTTTCCAGATAATGTTGAAAAATAAATTATGCCTGTTTGAGCCATTCTTTTGAATTTTTTTGGGGATAATGAGTTTTGAATAGAAGTTTTTTTTGGCGTATTTAAGAATAGAAAAAAAATTGATTTTATGTAAAATACGAGAATGTGTAGTTGAAAATAAACGTGATTAAAAAAAGTGTTTTGAATAATCATTAACAAACAGGGACTTAATTGGAAACCATTAAATGAACACAAAAAAGGGCAATACAAATTTTATTAAATACACCCTGAATTTTCTTAGTTACTTAAATATCTTTAAGTAAAATTACATAATTATGATTTAATATACTTTTTAATTAAATAAATTATTGTTACACCACAAATATAAAACATAATTTCTTTCTTTCTTTTTCCTAAATATCTCATTGCTCATAGCTATTCCAACGGCTTTTGGTTTCTTCCACGGTAGCAAAATAAATTTCTTTCTCTCACGATAAACGAATTTATACTATATTTGACCATAATTTACGGATGAAATTTTTTTCGTTTATTTGTCAAGTTTGAAAATTAAGAATCTGATTTTTTATTAATTCGAACAAATTTATTATGAATTTAATACGATTATTTTCAATTAATTATTTAGTACGCTTTGTATCAATTTACTCTGAATTTCGTGTATTTAAGTACGATTATTTTCATATTTTTAAGTGAGAACAAACGTTTGACAGATTGCATGTAAGATGTTGATTTTTAATTGTTAAATGGGTTTATGAATTTGCGTGTATATACTCTTCATAATGTCCATGAATTTCCGTGTATGCATTATCTTTTGTGAACATTATTGCTAAGTGACTTGTTTTCTCACTCATGATATTGAGTTGGATGCTGTTTTCTCACTCATGATATTGAGTTGGATGCAACTATTGACACTACGATTTTATCTGAATTCTCTAAAGTTGTTCTTAATTAACAAGAAGTTTTATTGTTATATTATATTTTTTACATGATCATAATAAATTTAATTTTTCATAACTTATCATAATTTAATTTTATTTGTAAATGTCAGGAAAATGATGACAACTTCAATATATACTATTATACTCAAAACTTCACTACTGACCAAATATGAATAAAGCAAGCATTAAATTTTTGTCTACTAATTCAACTCTTGGTACAATTTTTTTAATTATAGTTTTTTTAATATTGATTGTGTAAGTATTCCATAGTCGATAGTCATTATGTAATTGGGTTTGTATGGTTGGGAGGAAACTTGGTTTGGTTATTGTTATAACATATTCTAAGTGTGGTGGTTATGAATGCAAGTCTCGTATATGCTACGAATGTAAGCGTAGTGGAAAATATAAAAAAAAAGTAATAATCATTCAGATGATGAATCGAAATGAAAGAGGTATGTTGGAACACATAAGTGTGAATGTCCATTTGATTTAAACGATGTGAAATTGTCGATTGAAGACGATTGGATGTTAAAGGTGTTATGTGGACTACATAATCATCCAACCACACAACATTTAGAAGGATATCCTTACGTACAAAAATTAACTAATGAAGAGGAACGGATTTTAATAGATATGTCAAATAGTTTGATAAAACCTATGAACATATTAACAACTTTGAAAGAGCGGGATCCAAATAATATTAGCACAATGAAGGTAAAGATTTTGAACCTTCCCATTAAGGTCGAGACCAAAAATTAACCTAAACAATTAAAGACACAAGGCATCACAGTTCATTAAAGAAAGGTAAGACAGACACCTTGAACGCTTTGATCAAAACATAATCACTAATGAGATTGCCGACTTTTCAAAATATAATTTTTTAAACAAATGATTCTGTGCAACCAGTTTTTTAAAAGATGAACTTTTTGAAGTTTGTCTATTCCAAGTCAAAAATTGAGAATGCATTGAAGTCTATTCTGTTAACAATATTTCTTCCATCTTCTTAAAAAGCAATTAATTGCAAACAGAAGATTCTTCCAAGTGCATAGATTGCATTCCCATTACTGTTTCTTAGATCCATGTTGTTCAAGTAAATAAAGTTCCTCATCACAATTACCAAGACACAAGTGAATAAGTTCAAAGAACCACAGCAATAAACCTCTGGGAAAACCACAATTGCCAAATGAGCCTCAAGTTATAGAAAATATCAAAGTAACAACTACTGGCATTTGAGATGCTGACAAATAATAGGTGTGTCGTTTTTCCAGTGGGCACATTTAGCCTATTAAGGTCGAGACCAGAAACCTTCATATCTTCTGTTTCCAATGATTGTGAAATAATGAGGGAAAAGTTAAGAAAATGAGGATTAATATTGGTGATAAGTACACCACAATATTGCATTCTTTTTTTTTTATTATTCAATTTTTTTGTTTTTATTGAATTAGGAGTATAATTGTAAATTTATTATGGTGTATTTATTAAAAATATATTTTAATTGTGGTGTGAATATAACGTGGTGTAGTAATTAAAATTGGTTGCGTTAATATAATCAGCAAAGAGAGAGAGAGAGAGAGATGATTTTATTTTGCTTTAGTCTTCACGTTTGATTTGATTGAGACACCCAGAATCGCATTATGCGACGGCTCGTATGTGTGAAAACCATTAAAACCATTGATTATTTTCGTACTTACCCACATGCCACCCCCACTGTACACATATAAATCAGACTCCTCACCCCCACCCTTCATTCGTGTTTATCTGGGCAATGTAAAATTATACAACACGCACATAAAAATTCAGAACTATAGACAAAAGTTTGAATATGGTGTGGGGAAATACGGAATTATCAAAAATCTATGGCTTTTCCAAGAAATCAAAGCTGGATTTTCATGTCCAAGAATTGGAAGAAGAATTGAGAAAGATCGATGCTTTCAAACGTGAACTTCCTCTCTGCATGAACCTGTTAAAAGAAGGTACAATAATTTTTCTTTTACATTTTTATTGGATTTTTTTTTTATTGAGATGTTTTGAGTGATTGAACTTTTTGGGTAGCAATTAAGAGCTTGACTGAGGAAGGGTTGCAATGGAATAGAGAAAAGGTGGGGCCAATAATGGAGGAATTTATACCAATGAGAAGTGATTCAGAAGAACAAGAAGGGGCAAAAAGGTCAAATGATTGGAGTGAAAAGAAGAATTGGATGAGTTCATTTCAACTCTGGAGCACACCTCTTGAGTTGGAGAATAAATATGATACCACAAATCAAGAATCTAATTTGAACCCAAAATCAGTAAGATTTTAAAAGTAATTTACCATTTTTTCTTCTTTTCTCGCAAGAAATCTCCTTTGAATGTGATTTTTGGTTGCAGAGTTGCCAAGAAGAGGATGGGATTTTGTGTAATCTGAAGAAACCAGTGAAGGAAGAGGAAGGATTTATCCCAGTTGAAGCCCTCTCACTGTCAATTCCTGTGGCTAAAGTGGGATCATTTGATTTGAGTTCGAAAGTGAATTTTGGTCATGCGAGGTCTCAACTGCAACAGAGGAAACAGAGACGCTGTTGGTCTCCAGACTTGCATAAGAGATTTGTCAATGCTCTTCATCAGCTTGGGGGAGCACAAGGTGAAGGAGGACCATTATCTTCCGTGTCCTAATTTTCATTAATTTGTTCGTTCATTTGTTTTGACATGTTGAAGGTTCGACTGTATTAAAGAAGAAAATAAGCTAAAATCTTGTTCATGTTACAGTAGCTACGCCAAAGCAGATAAGAGAACTTATGAAAGTGGATGGCCTTACCAACGATGAAATCAAAAGCCATTTGCAGGTATACAACTAGTCAAGAAAAAGAACCATTTTGCTTCGTATGGCAATGGAAAGATTTGATTATACATTTTTGGTGTATTTTCAGAAATACAGGGTTCATATCAGAAAGCTTATAACTTCATCAACCAGTCCATCACATTGCTCGAAGAAAAGTACTGTGAATTATCGTTCCCCACAATGCCCTTTGCACCTGGGAGGATCTGCTAAGGGGGAATCAGTCACTCGTGGTGACAGTGTGGAAGAAAAAGAGGATGAAAAGTCGGAATTCCATAGTTGGAAGGTTCAGGTTCAAAGTACAGTTGAGGGACGTATACACGCAGCTACGTCCCGGAATTTGCAAATATAAACATAGGAGAATCATCGAAATCATAAAATTAAACTACAAAAAATGCAATGTTTAGAGAAGTGGAGAGTTTTTGTTTTTCTACTTTGAGGCTGCAGTTCGTCAATGAGAGGCTATCAGACTTTTTTGAATCCCTATTTTCTTCTGTTATGAGATAATTTGAACTCCTAGAATCTGAAGAACTAGAAACAGTTTGATGAAATATATGGTTGTGCTTGTATGATGATTGAATATGTTGCTGCTAATTTCATTTACCCATTTCATGTTCATCCCAACTTTTTTAATAACTGGATCATTCTTTGAAGGGATCCAAGTCGTGCTAGAATAATTAATCTAATTTAGACTATGTTTGTCATCCATTTTCTCAAAATTACTTTTTTCTCAAAACTTTTTTCAACTACACATCTACACAATAAAACATTTTGCACGTAAACTCAAAATTTTTTTATACTTTTTTACTACACATTCTTCAAAAAACCAATATCCAAAACTCATTTTCTCAAAAAAAAAAAA
>CAIGRB010036337.1:29196-53399 GCA_903798255.1 Fraxinus quadrangulata | reverse complement strand
AATTTTATGTGTTTTTTTAGTCTCTTTTTTTTTTTTTTTAAATGTTTTTTGCATTAGTGTTATGATGGAGAATGTATAGTTAAAAAATAAAGAAAAAAATTTGAATTTACATGTAATATTATTTTATTGAAAAATATGTGGTTAAAATAATGTCTAGTCACAGTTAAAGAATTCATTTTGATGGAAAAATAGGGCTCAACGTAAATATTATTAAACCTCCGTTTGAGGCACATTAAAATTTTCATTCTTATTCTTCTACTCATTTTCAACCACACATTCTTCAACAAAATAATATTTTCAATCGCATCAATAATTTTTTTTTTCTTTTTTAACCACAGTCTCCATCAATTTATTATTCTAAAATTCATTCTTCTAAAATAATGTGGTTCAAACACATTCTAAATAATTGAAATTGTTCACACATTTTTAGAGGGTGTTTGGTAGGGATTAAAATTAGATTTTTAGTTGAATGTGATAGAAGTTTTTGAAATGTGTAGTTAAAAAAATGTGAAATCCATGAAAGATGTGATTAATACCGATTGTTTGACTTTGACTTAAATTAAAATCAAATTTTAATCCGTCCCAAACATGTCAGGAATGTCATGGTCAACAGTTCAATGATGCTATGTTAAAACTTTTTTATTTGGTTCTCATTTTTTGAAACTTATTTTTCTTAAAATTTATTTTTAACTATATATTTTATGTAATCCATGATTTTTATATTAATAGCAACAAATTTCAATTTTTTTTTCCTAAAATCAACTAAAAATTTGATGTTTAGTTAAACCAAATAGGGGCGAAATTTTTGACCTAAAAATGACCAAAATAAGAATAAAAAATACACTACAGCTGTCATGAAACACACATTGTGTAGCGTGGTCCATACGGTTCAGAGTTGTTATTAGTAGGGATAATTAGGCTCAACACCCTAAAATATTAACTAAATTGATTAATACCCTAATAACTAATTAAATAATTTTAAATCGTAATTAATATGTTAAAAGCTTGGAGCGGCTAGGCAAAGGCGGTCGAAGACAGAAAGAGGAAGAAGAAAGACAATGAAGTTCATTGTGAAGGCATGGAGCAATGGCAGAGCCCAGGCAGGCTTTGGAAACTGCGAGCTAGAAACTCTAGCTCTCATCTTCCCTACCCATAAGGGCATGCCCGTTTTCATTTCACGTGACCTCCTGCCTTCTCTTTCTTCCCCTGACTCTCGCCTCCTCCAATTCATCCCCTTCCACTTTCTAGATACCATTTCTCCAAACACTTTGTTTGAAGTAGGTGGCCTACACCATATGCTTGGTTTGAAAGAACATATATTTGTCGTCGTTCCAAGGGATTCCATTTTGTGGAGAAGCAGTTAGCAGTGGGTCTGTATATCATATTCACCATACCCTTATTGACTTCAATAAATAGGAACACAAATCAGTTATTCTTTTTGTGTTTGCTTTACCAACAATTTATGCCTACCAAATGTTCGATAAAATGCCGCAATATGAATATGTGCTGTGAAAAGCTTGAAATGGCTTCAACCAATCTTGCTATGAATGTTTTTGTTTTTGAATGATGTTTTGTCACTTTTTCAAATGTTTGCTGTTTTTTAACTTTTTGTCACTTTTTTTAATTCATGTCACTTTTTTTGTCACTTTTTTTTAATTATTTGTTACTTTTTTTCTGTCACTTTTTAGTGACAAATATCACATTGTAATAAAAGTGACTTTGTATTTCACTCACTTTTTAATGAAAGTGATATTATATGTCATTTTTTAATATTAAAAAGTGATATTACACTTAACTTTTTATTAAAAAGTGATACTATTCACCCAAAAAAGTGATCGGGATTTCGTCATTTTTTTTGTGTTGTCACTTTTTTTAGTTTTTATCATTTTTAAAAATGTCGGTCACTTTCTTAAATTGATTCCAAAGTTTTGATTGATATTTTGTCACTTTTTTTTAGTCGTCACTTTATTAAATTGAATCTAAGATTTTGATTAGTGTTTTGCCACTTTTTGATTGATTATCACTTTTTGGAATTTTTGTGTCTTTTTATAATGTTTTGTCACTTGTTTCCTCTCACTTTTTAAAAATTGTTGTTATTTTTTTTAGTAACAAACATCATTTTTCAATAAAAGTGAGATTGTATGTCATTTTTTAATAAAAAAGTAATACTTAACTTTAAAAGCGACATTGTGTCACTTTTTAATAAAAAAAAGTGACACGGTATTTTTTACTTCCATAATACTTTTCATATAATTTTTCAAAAGCCCATTTATTTTAAGGGTATTTTTGTAAGTTACCCTTATTAGTATGGATAAAAAAAATAGCCCAAAGAAAATATGAAATATTCGTGATGAGGTAAACCATTATCCCTCGCAATTTGCTCTCTGCTTCTCCTCTTTCATAAAATTTAAACTGCCTAAGCACACCTTGTATAGCGTGGTCCATAGGGTTCAAAGGTGTTATTAGTATGGATTAAAAAAATAGCCAATAAAAAATGATGAAATATCGATGATGTGGTAAACCATTATCTTTCATATTTTTCTCTCTTTTCTTCCTCTTTTTCATAAAAATTGAACTGTCTAATTCCATTATCTCATATAGATTGTCACATCACCGATATTTTACCATAATAATGATAAATAACATTATACTAAGGATTTGTATGATATTGTTAAAAGTTGATAAAAACAGTTGGATTCGTAAAATGGTGAAAAAATTGATCAAAGTTATGATTCTAGTGAAATGCATTAATAAAATTAAAGTTTGACTAAGTTTATAGATTTTCGAGACAAGCAGTTGTAACGCTTACACTTGCTCTCATAAATACGGTAGGCACAGCTAGGCTGTGAACAGCCAACCATCATGATTAACAGTCAAATACTATTGAGCCATTCATTTACAAATTTTTTAAGTCATCAACTTGAGATTGAGTAAGCGTTTTACGAACGTGGACTAGACAAATGTGGCCCAAAGGTGAGTTAAGCTGGGTGCCCCGTATTAAGCCAGATTCGAATCCACAGACTGCTGAAATCTGACCTCCTAATTGTCATACAAATTTTTTCCAACTCTTCAGAACAAAAATTATATAAAGCTAGTGATATAAAAGGAAATATTGGATTCACATTCTGCACTCCACAACAAAGTCACAGCATGCAAAAATGGGAAAATGTATACTAAGTATTCGGTATTAACCTACACCTGCTAAATGTAAACACAAAGAGAACACTATAGTTGAAATCAACGCTGCTCCTACCTTCGAAATTTAGCATCAACAAAAACTTGTCTCCTTTAAACCCCCTAAGCTAGTAAAAGAAAACTAATTAAGTCTCTTGGATGGGTTGCAACTCTATTTCTCTACCATGAATTTGCTGCAAGAAAAAGCATACAAAAAAGAAAATACTAAATTAGAATAAAATTGAACTTCAACAGCCACAATATGTTTATAGAGCACAACCTACCTTTTATTCTTCAATGCCCAATTAAGACAGGAAAAAAATGGGGAAAGGATCAAAAAGAGCACAACTTACCTTTCATTTTCACAGGCCAGACAGCCTATATTGCACATTGATATTGACACTACCACTGCATAAGTATAAAATAAGGTCAATTTTTTCATCTAATATTTTTCCTCCACGTCATATTATGTAACACCTTATGTACAATTTTGATGTATAAGTAACAAAATTGTAAGTATAAAATGACTAAACAATATTAGACTATATTGTCTTCAAAAACGCCCAATACAAATTGTTTTTTAACGCATTCAAACATAAAATCCACTTTGTACCATTTCACCACCAACATAACATCACTTTTTACCATTTCACCACCCCAATTTGCCCAATTCTATGCATAAATTTGCTCTATAACTTTCAGTGTTTTTCTTTTTCATAATCCTGATAAAAAGGGAGGATTGTAGTACACATTCTTTTGGGGGTCTTCGGAGGCTATCCATCCTAAATTTGATAGGGGAAAAAAAAAAAAAGAAGAACCCCATAACCATATGCACATCGCCAACGGACAAAAAAATATTAGTTTATTCCGAATTCTTTTTCATGTAAAACCAAAATTTGAAAACACATTTGATGCGTTTATTAATTATTACTACCCATTTCTGATAAAGGAAGATGCTAGCCTAAAACTGGTTCATATACTGCTGCCAAAATGAAATGCAAAAACCAACGAGGGTACTACGTGAGAAGGGAAGTCAGGGTTAATAGGAGTTATGATTACTGAATGTGACATGTCTGGGCAGTGAAAAGAAAATTTCTAATAACCGACCTCGTGCTGCACCATACGACAGATAGTAACTTTTGCTTTCCGCTGCTCTCAGCTCGAATATAACCCTATTCATGTTAAGAGAGACGATGCAAATCTCCCCAACATTAATGCTATGGAGTAATCATCCATCACCACTCAGACACACGTGAACAAGAAAAGATAATCCCCTCAAGTGCACGGACGTAAAACACGCTATACATCATAAGGATTTAGGGCAACTAAGATTTTAAATTATTTTTCTTATTTTATACTATGGATATTGAAACATGGCATTAGAAGCTTCTTTTATGCATAGCCAAACATGCTCTAGAGTCTAGATGAGAGAAGAAAACGTCACCATATGGACAGAAACTGAGGAGAAGGTTTACCTGGATCAAAAGTTTGTTGAAAGAATAAAGCTCTGAGGGCACTGAGCCATTGATTTTGGACAAGATGCCTTTTGAATTAACATCAAGGATCAAAACTCCTGCCCTCTTCCCTACTCGCTCTCTGTGGCTGTGATGTTTGAAGTTGCTGTGCCTGATGATGAAGTGTAGCATTCTGTTGCTGTTGTTGCTGGGGTAAAAGTTCGTGTGGAAAAAGCTCGAGCTGGTGAGGGTGATGAGAATGTGACTGCTCCACCGCCTGCTGCTGAATGTGATGACCGTAAGGGTTGCCTTCATAAGAACCCAAGGCCAAGGCAGGCGGCATGTGGGCGGCAGCAGTGGGCGGAATCATTTGATTAAATCCTGTGGCGGTGACAGTCCCTACTGTAGTATCAAAGCCACTGTTAAATCTCATTAAATCATTCTGCTGCTGGTGTTGCTGCTCATAATTCCTAAACATCTCCTGCTCCCTGGCGGCCGCCAGAAGCGCTAACTGCTGTGCCTCAAGAATCTGTTGCTGCTGTGGAGGTGGCTGCTGCTGTGGCGGTGGCCGCTGCTGAGGGTCCCGGATCACCAGCGCCCCGTGTGGAAGTCCCACCGGCCCACCCATCGTTGGCTGCATATTATACGGCATCACCTGATACGACGAGGCCCCAAAGTTTGGATGCTGAAGCATAATTCCTGGGTGGTTCATATTTGGCAATGTCTCAGAAGGCCCAATATATTGAGCCAATTCATTTTTTGCGTTGTACAAATCATGCTGCACTTGCCTGAGCTTGTGATGCAACATGGTAATAAGGCCAACACAGCCATACACGGGATCACGAAGTCGATACGCCGCCTCATAGGCTAAGGAATTTACGGCATCCTCGCGCTGGCTGGGGTTGAGTTCACTGAGGAGCTTTGAAACATTACTGGCGCCGAAGACTTTATGAACATTGTTGAATTTCTGAGGGTTATCGGGCGGAAAATATGGCGCAAACA
Organism: Fraxinus quadrangulata; assembly: GCA_903798255.1. Taxonomy (NCBI): domain Eukaryota; kingdom Viridiplantae; phylum Streptophyta; class Magnoliopsida; order Lamiales; family Oleaceae; genus Fraxinus; species Fraxinus quadrangulata. Next base: position 47,769 of record CAIGRB010036337.1, on the reverse strand, counting down.
CGCACTCCTGTGTGCACTTTCGCCGGAGAAACTTGCATGCCGCACATGCAGAGTATGATGATGACATTTTTCTCCCCTTCACTACAACACATCATTAGTCATAAAGATCATCAATTATTTGAACTTTAACAAGCCTGCGAAATCTAAAAAATGGGTACCTTCAAATGTAACTAAAATATGCACGCTTTCGAATTTTGAGTTTTTTTATTGAGATGTGCGTAATTTACTAATAACCATACTGGTACAAGTAATTACGAATTTTTATGCAACCAATTAAAGACAAGTGTAGAAGCCGACATAGGAATTCAATAAATTCATACTCAAAATCCAGGCATTGATTTTTATATATAAGGTAAATCAGATTCAGAAGGAAAATTAAAAAAGAAAATCAACAAGAATAAAAGAAAAAAAGAAGTACAAGAACCAAAAAGCAAGTGATATGCGTCTACGAGAAGCTCTCTATCTCTCTCTAACTTCATCAATTTGGATCTTGGAATGCAAGAAACTGTATGGTGTAGTGAAGAATTTTCTAGATCCAAAAGATAATAATAAATAAATAAAATAAATCTGATACCGGAAAATCTTTTGTTTACCATGAATTCAAACGTCAAAATATTTACTTATCTTTAGCCAAACTTCATTTCCCATTCAAAACGAACAACAACAAACACAAAAAACAAAAATGAAAGGAAATGAATGTTGAAATTCTTACCTTCAATTTTGCTTAAAAGTAACTATGTAATTACTCCCTCCTCAACCCCCGTCTTATCTGCAAAACAATACAACAGGAAAAAAAGGAAAATATAAAATATAAACCGTACGTCGTCTTTCGTTGAAAAATGAAAAGAGTGTGGAATATCGAGAAATGATCCCTCGTTTTATGAAAAAGAAAATGAAGACCTGAGGGTTCGAGTACGGGAGTTCTTGATCCAATCTTCAACTTCCGCGATCCCAAAAAATTGAAACCAAAGTTATAAAGAAATATATATGTATATCCACTTGTATTATACTTGAAATTGAATGGGTGAGAAGAGAACCAGTGAGAAAATGATATGGAATGTAGAGAAAGAAAAGAATCAGTGCCAGAGAGCTTCTACGTCATTTTATTTCTGTGTTTCCGTGTGAGTGTGCGCACAGCCGTGTATATATAGGTAAATAAGTTACTGTATTCTGGGGTTGATGATGAAGGACAACTCTCCAAAAGCGTGTGTTCATGGTGCATATGTGTATGAACCGTTGGATTGAGAAATGTAGAAGGGTTTGTTAAGAGGGAGGACATTATTATTCTGAGAGAATGATAAATGCGTTCTCTGAATTGCCTTATTATTCCTGTACTCGTTGCATCCAAACTGTCCTTTCAATATTAACTTAAGGCCCTCGGCGTTACCAATATTTACATCACTGACCTTTTTTCTGGTTTATGGCTTTTATTTTTATTTTTATTTGTCGTTCTCACACGTGTCAGTTTAATATGTATGAAGGAATTTCATAGTGTAAAAATCTTGATTTTTAAATTTATTACTTTGAAAAATGTTATATACAGAATCGTTAACTCTAGTCTTTAAAATCGATGTTGTCATAACTATAATTGTGTTAATTCACTAGGTCTATCGAGTATCATTAAAGTTTTGTCGAATATTTATGTACGTTTGAAGTTTAATAAATTACATTAGTCCGGGCTAAATTAATTTGACACGAAGAGAAGTTAAAGATGAATTTATGTATAATTATGCAAAGGTAACACTATCTATTTGTGTTAATGTCTGAGTTTTACAAGCAATAGAACTTCAGAATTTAATAATCGCTTACCCATATACTTGGCAAAAACCAGTGAGTTTAAAACTTGTTTAAACACATAATGAATTTCACATTCGTCCTCAGTTTATTATCTCAATGAAATGTTAGTCCTAAAGTTTAAAACAAAGCAAGTTGGCCGAAAACTGTCACTTAAATTTCAAAAGTCTATCCCCGTTTACGCAACTATCCAAGCCTCACTTTTGTTATCACTCTACTTGAAACTTCTAGTTCTAGACATCATCACAAGTATAGAAGTATTGGGTCTTTAGATTTTATCGTTTGTATATTTTTTTCAATCTTATTTTTGTCTACGTACAAATTTTTTGATCAATATAAAATTTAGATTTACCAATAAAAAGAAAGTATAGAAGCAAAACTTAGTTGCAAGCCAAACGTGACGCGAACCCGGGAGTAGAATCAGCGTGGAAATCGCAAAATTAATTGAAAACGTCGGGAAAATTCAAATTCAAGTTGTAGACAGTAGAATCTCGACCTGCAAATTATTGAACCAAACAACCAAACAAAAACGAAGTTTGAATGACCTCTTAATTACAAAATCAACAAACCTCGATTTACGAACGTCACAAAGGGTGCCTAATCTTTTGATAAGTTCTAAGGGTTGAACACCATAAATATAACAATATTTAATAAGTTCGGTACATGTTCAATCAAGAGCAAGGAGAGAGAAATTCTCAATTCATTATGTCAAAAGTTTTTGTTTTACAATGAAACAAATCTCCTATTTATACTAATATTAGAAACCCTAATAAAACGTAATTAGGTCGTAGAATATTGTCAAAATTGGAAATAGAATATAATCCTAGACTAACAAGGAAATCTAGCAAAAATAGGAAAATTCCACCAATTTGTTCTCGACATCTTTCTGTGCGACCACAAGCCCAAAAGTACCATACGCCCGCAATGCCTTGTGCATAATTTTGTGACGATTCCGAATTGTACTCATAGACGAAAATTCGACAACCGAGTTGAGAGTAATGCTCATTTTAATCAATGACACTCGTTTTCTTTTCAGATATCTTTCAAATCTTGAATCCAACTCGTTTCGGCTCCCGAACTCTTCACGAAACTTGAACCTTGAACCCATGTACTCATGGGCGAAAATCCAACAACCGAGCTGAGAGTTATGCTCATTTTAATCCATGCCACTCGTTTTTTTCCAGATATCTTATAAACCTTGAATCCAACTCGTTTCGACTCCCGAGCCCTTCACGAAATTGGAATCTTGGCTTGTCAATTTTTATAGTTTGGACTACAAAACTCAATCAAGTAATTGCCTATCCTCGATCATATCAAAGCGATCATTAGAGTTTGAGTAGAATGGTAAAGAATTGAAATTCTCCTTAAATTTATGCTTCGTCAATGTTGTGTTGGGATCACTCACTGCCTGTAGGAGTTTTAGGAAAAGACCTACTAATAGAGATATTGATTGGCCTAGATTTGCCATTTTCAATGGGATTGAAGTGACACAACCTTGAGCATCCACCCAGAACTGCCAAGTGAAAATCCAACAACTCTACTCAAAAGTTTATTGTGCAACAACTCTAATCAAAAGTTCTAAAATATGGATTTCTTTTAAAAAAAAATTATATTTAACAAGGAGACAATTTTATTACCAGAGCACTTATTGTGCAAATAACAGCGATAAAATAATGTTAACTGTATTTTTCGATTTTAATATTAGCCATCCTTTATCACAGCCCACTTTAACCCAAATATAACTATGCAACTGCTTATTTACATTCTAACTTGAGTTTCTTTAACAGGATGGATATTGATTAGCGTTGGGGTAAGCAAGTGTATCCATCTCTGGGACCCAAAGAAGGAGACAAAAAGGAAGCAGTGGTGCGCGACTGTGGAAAATGGTGATATATACACAACTGAGCCACCGCAGTAGTGGCACATTGTGCTGATGACCAATTGCGTGCAGAGGCTCCCAAGCCATTAAATGTGTATCCCTGCCCGGAGGTACAATTACAATTCAGACAGATGGTCAAATACTAATCCAGCCTCCTTTTGTCTTCATTTTCACTCTGTAGTTTGTCCTTTTTTTTATTTTTTTTTCAAGAAATGCTTGCACAAAAAAAATGTCGAAAAATTGCCAATTTTTTTTTTTTTTATACCCAGGTATTCCAACTTACACCGAACTATGTACTGGACCACCTATCACCGATCCCTCAGCAATGGGTGGAGGTAAATCGCGATATATGTCCAAGTTGACCAGCGTCCGTGCACTCTTTATACTCTTGACCTCAAGGGAGCCTTCCTCCATGAATATTACATCACCAAACTGCTCCACCCACAAATGAGTATTACATCACTCAGCTGTTCCATCCAGGATTCGAACTCCTCACCCTGGGATTGTAAGTCCAGCAATGTCCATCCTTTGCCAACTTGAATGTGCCCCGGAGGCCGAAAAATTGCCAACTTAGCATTACGTAAACAAGAGTATGAACAAAAATGTACAAATAGATTTACACTTTTTTTTTTCAATTAAAATTTTGACATCAAAAGGTTTTGAAAAGTAAGTAGGAATTTTCGTGCCAAATACTATTCCAGCCTCCTTTGTCTTCATTTTCAATATGTAGTTTGTCCTAATTTTTTTTTTTTTCAATAAAAATTTGACGTCAAAAGGTGTTGAAAAGTAAGTAAAATTTTCCGTGCCAAATACTATTCCAGCCTCCTTTGTCTTCATTTTCACTCTGCAGTTTGTCCTATTTTTTTATTTTTTGTTTTCATTTGAAAATTAAGTAAAATTTTCGTGCCATTGGAGATAAAGTTAGTAAAAATAGAAATTCTAAAGGATTTCATTTGTACATTTCAATGTTTACACTTTTGTTGATATAATCCTTGTTATAAAAAAATGATCGATTGAAAAATCATTATTTTTAACTGTCAAATCATTGTCTACCATACGACAAAGTGTAACCCGTGATGTATTTCATAGTGTACACCTAACACGGTCGATCGAAAAACTTGTATCATTGTTACTTTTGTTGTTTAAAATTTGTGTATTATTTGATCCAGGGACTTGAGCGTTTAAAACTGTTGGCACCATTTGTAGGGAAGGCAGTGGGACGGGTTCGGGATGGGATACCCTCGCCCCACCCCGTCCCACGGAGATAATTCCCTACCCCGCTCCGTGCCTCGTCCCACATTAAACGGGGCGGGGCGGGAATTTGCCCCGTTTATCGTCCTTTTTAATTTTATTTTTTTTGTATTATTTTTTATTTTTTTTGCAATTATTTTTAATTTTTTTTCTTTTGCACGGGACGGGTTCATCCCTTCCCCGCCCCGCAACCAACGGCGGGGCGACGCCCCATGCCCAGTCCCGTCCCGTCATCCCGTCGGGACGGATTTTTTTTGCCACATTTGAGACGGGGCGGGGCGAGGCGGAACGGGGTAAATTGCCATCCTTAACCATTTGATCCAGGTAGCATAAACATGCAAATCAAGCAAATTAATACGTAAAGTGGTTTGCCTCTTTTGATTGATTTTCCCAATGCCATTTGACTTTACTTTCACAAAATCTGGGGGAGAGGAGGTTAATCACGTGCATGGATTTGACATCGTAATACCAAATCCTACTTTTCATTTATGAATATGAATATTCGGATACTATCTGCTCATTCTATTCCTTCCTCTCTGCACCTCTATTAACGTTCCATTAATTGCTCATCTTTTAGACAGGAAGAAATTATTACGCGCTTGTTTTTGTTCATTTGGTCGTGGACTCGTGGGATTAAAATTAAATTTTTTTTTTCAAACTTTAATAAAAATTGATGAAATAAGTGATCGAAAAATTAAAATTAATTATTAATTTGATTTAAATTAAAATCATGATTTTAATCACATCAAATCGGGCTTAGAAGTTTTATCGAATTTTATTTTTAATTATATATATATTATTGAATTGACAACTTTTATTAGTTTTTCATCAAATTGTAAACTCAAATTGTACCTCAGTACCTCTACATAGACGATACAAGGCATACACATAAATAATATTCTAAAAGGCATAAGGAGTCATAAGCGGCAAGGCTAAGCCTTAATTGTTACGAATTGAGGCTTAATAAAATGTTTACTTATTTTAATTATTTTGTGATTATTATTAATAATTCTTTTATTTATTTAGTTTTTTCAACTTTGAAAATTTTAAAAATTATAAAATTATAAAATGTGTGCCTTTTTGACTGCTATGATCAACCTAAAATAAAATACAATAAAGTAGCTAGATATAGTCTTGTCGACCATTGTTTCCATTAACGTACATAACTCTACTTAATTTCTCTAAGGATTAACTCGGGCTCATGATGAAATTAAATGTCGTGTGATAGTCGAAGATATACTTACAGACAGTATCTTGTTACGAGTGCCATCCAGTTGCATGAAGTAAGCTTCAAGTAACATTTCTAGGTCCTCCACGTCATTGTTATTTAGATAGTTGCTCACAAAACTACCACTTCTTGTAGAGCTCAGCCGTTGGAGATGAGGTACAGCGGGGAAAATGCCTTTTGCTGCCATTTCTCCCATCAAAGCCTCAGATTGCTAACTCTGTATCCACTTCCTTGTCCAGTATAATTGACACATATCTTCATCGTCATCTAAAAGATGTTGATCTCATCTCTCACCTACTGCCACGTTTGTCCCTTCGTTAGCATATTGGACGGAAGTAATCTACTCATGATTCGCTAAGAATTGATCTCGCTCTTTAGAACTTAGCAAAACGTGCTAAAATGTTGACAAGACAATCCAAAAAGTAAAAACATGCCTTATTGGAAAATCTAGCCAAAAGAATTTAAAGAATCTATATTAAACTCCTTAGATTTGCTCGTGGATATTGTCACACAGATGTTAATTAGCGGTTTCAAATCCTATTCTGAAGAATCCTATTGAAAGGTCTTTGTGTTGGTCCTCTGAATAAAGAGCTTCAGTTCCTTTTTTGTTTCTTTAAGCGGCGTTTCAATCTAAGTTATAGTGCTTGGGTATGAGATTCGGTAGTTTGCATAGTTTCTTATATTTGACTACTTGGGTCTTTATTGACTTCTGTTGATTCTCTGCCCACGTGGATTGCTACGTGACACTTTGACTTTAAGTTTTGGTGGCGAGGCGTAACAGTGTGCTTATTTTCCTATCACTTAATAAAGAACATATGGACAAAACACATGGGAAAATAAGACGAAAAGAAGTCAAGTTGAAGAAACAAAGGCTTAGAAGAATTCAAGTAGAAATCTGGGGAGGCAACGTTACTAGGTTGTTGACACTATGTACCAAAGAATCAAACAATTCTTAAGAATGTACGAACAAATACATGTTAATTTATTTGAACCAGACTTTGGGGTAAATGGTGACGATAGTCCATTATAATTTAATTAGTTTTGTTAGGTTTGAGTTGTTTTATGTTATTGACAATTCTGTGACCAAAAGAACTTAATTGTATAGATTGTAAAAGTTCAAGGAGTAATGTGCAAATAATTCAAAGTTAGTTAGTAGGTCCAGGATTTCGAATTTGGAATAAAGAGGAAAATGGTGCTGATTTTCGCTTAACTGTCGCTAATGGATGACTCGAGCTACAAAAGCAAAAACATCGTTGCTAGACTGTCGCCCCTCCTTCGCTCGAGCGACAGTGCTGTCCGAAAAATTTTTATTTCGCAATTTCAAGACTTTTTACCCGGTCCATCGTTTTTCTACTCTGCCTATAAATATCAAATAACCTCAGAATGAGATTTTCCAATATTGAACAATAAGCAAATACTGTGATGTCAATATTATTTCATCTTCATAGCTTTTAACCTTCATGTTTCTTTGAGATTCGTTCTTGATAGTGAGAAAAACATCAGATCCAAATACAAATACCAAAAATCACTCTTCCTACATATCTGTTAGAGGTGCTGAAGATCGAGGAAGGCGATGGAGATTCTGTCTATGAAGAACATATCGTTTTTCGTGATCCACGGGAGATAAACGGATCCACAAGACTGGGAGTGCTGTAGGGCAGCAAATTCCACATAGAGCTTTGTCAACAACAGCTAAGGATTGGTGCAGGGGAGCACGGGATCCACGGAGAGCTGTAAGGAGTGCAGTCGGGTGATCAGATAGTACGGATCGTCTATTCTGGTAGATTGTAAGCTGTTATATTCGTTTATAGTGGATTGACTGGCAAAGTGCCCGGAGTTTTTACTCAGTTGAGATTTCTCCGTGATTATTTTGGTGTTGATTTACTGCTTTCGTTTTGTTTATTAATTGATTATATAAATTGCGGTATTCAAATTTAGGACTAATATGACTTGCATGTTTAATCATCTAAAAAAGAATTAAAAAGTGAATTGTTGTTATTTAATTCATTAGTATTATTAAATTCCGCATATTACACATATTCGCCCATTTAGGTGTTGTTAGGGTCGAACTTGCGTTTTTCAAGTTTCATTCTTTTATTTACTTGTAATTGGACCGGTGTTGATGCATGTAACTAGCGAACTCCCCTGGCTCGACAAGATTGCTAACAGGTGATTGTATGGTCCAAATCATCAAAAGTGCATTGATGGTATTATGATTAGTGTGACGGGTGTCTGTCCATGGGGCCTGTAGGACTCTGGGGGCCGCGGGGGCGTCTGTTCTAGAAAGGCTGCATCGAGTAATTTATGGCCTTAAAAGCTCATAAAATGTTACTAACGTTACTTATGGAAGAATATAAAAACCCCTTGTATCCCAATTTTGGTACGATTTTACGGTGGTTTTACTTTTTGGAAGAGTTGAACATGTTGTGGTGGGAATGAATAAAACGTTGTGCAAGACAAAAATGCATGGACTATGTCAAACCGATTGACTTTGTCTATTTAGGAATAAAACATACTGATCTCCAAATTATCCAGAAATTTAAGACCATTTCAAAGCAAATATGTTGTTGACTCGAGTGAAGAACCGTCAATTCAAATCAAGACTACGCATTAAAAAATTCGAACACCATTCCAAACAGTCAGCCATCGGTTGGAGCGATTTTACAATTTTATCCACTCTCAGTTTCAAGAATATCCAATATTTTACCATAATACCTTTATGTACCCTTTTGAACACTTGAGGAATCAAGCTTCAAGAAATGAAAAAGTCGAATGAAAACATACTAAAATAAAATTTAAGATGGTCCAGTGTCCCTAAATGTTAAATTAATTATAGTGTAAAATGGAGCTGCAAGGAACAAAAATGGTGGTAATTGATGAAGTTTTCGGATGTAGTTAAGAAGTGAATAAATTTTTTTAAGATCTTGAAATCAATTATGATAAAAGAGGGGACATTGACGCCGGAATTGATGCCTATTAAATTTTTAAGTTTTACGATCAAATGGATGATTTCGGTCCATTAGGAATACAAAGTCATAGTCTTATGGAAGTTGAGGACCTTTAACCTCGGTTTTTAAGTATCGAGGACCAATATTCAAACTACTCAAAAAATTGGATAGTCAAGATAATTTTCCCATAGAAATATTCTTTTGCCGGACGTAAACCGCGTTCTCGTGCGTTTACATTTCGAGACATTCCTCAGATCCTCNTATGAGTCGCCACCACCCCCTCCTTACAAGTACGAGTCACCTCCACCACCTCCATATGTCTACAAGTCTCCACCACCACCGCCGTACAAGTACGAATCACCTCCACCTCCACCATACAAGTATGAATCACCTCCACTCCCACCCCCACAAGGGTTTCTTCTTTATCCACCATGCCACATTGTCATTATTCTTCCTGAAAATTCATTGTTATTTGTTTGCTGCCACCATTCCATAAATCATTGTGCGAATAACGATTAGCATTTTTGCAATTATGCATTGGTGGCAGGGTGCATTCACACCCTCTCCCAAATCTCATTCCGACGACAACCCTATCGGCAGAGGAATGGGCCGGTACACGTTGAAAACGGGCGTGTGTTCGTCCCGTAAGAGCCGCCAGCTAACGCGCGCAAGGAAGTTGCGGCATTTGACGGATAACGACGTGGAGCTGTGGCGAACGCCTATCCATTGTGTCAATTCGCCTGCTCAACCGTGCCCTCAGCCACTTCCGCTACCGGAATCTCAGGTGCTGTTGCAGCATGATGTAAAGTTGAATGGTTCCTCTACCCATTCGTATAACTTTTCCTCACCCCACGACGCGCATAATAATGTTGGTCGCAAAGGAGGTGGAGGTGAAGAGAGGAATGTAGAAAGGGAGAAATCCGAGGCGCTGAATACAGATTTCATTGATGGACCCAATTGGCTTAACAGGTATTAAAACACTGGCAAATGAAATTTCACATTGATTTTAAATTCATCATTATTATGTAATATGGATTTTATGAATTGAGTACTGTGCTCCTCTCTTTCTTTTTTTTGTCTTCATCTAATGAGGAAAATATTACTACTATGATTGTTAAAAGAGATGCTTCATACATCTGCCGCATGTATCCGTCCTTTGTGGAATATGTTATTCTGAATCTTATTTTGCTGTCATGTGTATATAGCAATCTTGTGTATTTCCTTTGAGAATTTTCATTTTTATTTTTAAGCTCTAGCACTAAAAAGAGAGAAGAGATAAAGTTGTCTTGCTGATTATTTGTTCTACGCTATACACCTGTGTTCTCTTTATGAGTTACGTATTTACTCACCTCTTTGATTCCCAACGCATTCTATTTTTACAACAGTTTGGTGCTTTCATTATACTAAAATGAAAAGTTCTTTCAACATTCAAGCATTGATTTGCCGCGCAGACTTCTTTTACTTTTTTGAAAAATTTCAGTCTCTGTTATATTTAAGTTTTTACGTCTGGTTCTTAGACTTTTATTGTCTTATAGATGTAGCAGCAATTGTAAAACTCTATTACATGTTTTAATTGTTTTTGCATACAGGGACGTTTCTTTAAACTTGATTATATTGATTCTCTGTTGTGTTTTCATTAATTCTCCTATATCAGCAGATTTGATGATCAAGATGCTCAAATGAATGCGGAGCATATTAAAATTTGGTCATCTGGGAAGTTGCCTCGGGCACAAAATGTTTCAGAAAGATCGTCAAATAACTATAACATATATATTCCTGTTAGCGCTCCAACTAGTCCTTATTCAAGTCCTGTACCAAGCCCTCCAAGAGGTGGAAGTGATTTTCTTGTAGTTCATTACACGACTCCCCCAAGTATTTTTCAAGCTTGGTCTGCAACGGAGGTACCACATTCAGATGCAAATCTTGGCCTAGGGTTTTCCTACCAAATACCACTTGATAAAACCGCATCAAGTAATGACAATTCTCCCATCAATAGTCCAAGGGAAAGTTCCCACCGACGTACAACAAGTGCTACTAGGCCTGTATCATGGCACGAGAGCAATTCTCAAGCCACCGTACATCCCTTACCTCTTCCTCCTGGAGCTGCCTTGTCTTCACAGGTCACTCCAATGTCTCCAAAACCATCTAGAACTGAATTTCCAGGATCTCCCCTGTCTTCACGGCCAACTCCAATTTCCCTACTTGCATCTAAATCTAATTTTCCAGGAGCTGCCATGCATTCAAAGCCAACCCCAATCTACCCAGTCCAAGTTAAACCTGAATTGATGCCTATTAAAGGTCAATGGCAAAAAGGAAAGCTTATTGGGCGTGGGACATTTGGAAGCGTGTATGTAGCTTCAAACAGGTATGCAGATACAATACATTTCCTTTTTCCAAGATTTCATGTGGGATCATAGCCTATCTAATTGTTATCGTCAACAGAGAGACTGGAGCCTTATGTGCCATGAAAGAAGTTGAAATTTTACCAGATGACCCAAAATCGGCAGAGTGTATGAGGCAGTTGGAGCAGGTTGTGTTCTGCTTTATATGTTTGTCTTGTTTTGGTATTTTGGAATCCAGCTGCCTAATCATAAAAATGTAAATGTAATGCATACTAATTTGCGAACATTTTGTCTATCTCCTCTTATCATTGTTGGTATTGTTAAAATCACAAAATATTGTATTCGTATAAGCTGATATTGGGTGGATTTGATTGATATGCATATCTAAGATATCAATGGAGGTTGATGATTTTTCTCCTAGCATATGGCGCATATGTATTTGATACCGGAGGACAAAGCTAAGTAGAAGGACAGGAAATGAGAGAAGAAAGAAGATTAATAAATAAAAACTACAACTTTTCTTTTTTCCTTTACAAGAGTACAACTTATTATTAAAAAGAATGTCGCCTTCAAGTTTGTGACTGTTAAAAAATGCAGCTAAGGTTACAATCTGAAGCACTTGCTCCATTCATTAACTGCATATGTATTCCCTAAATGCTTTGATCCTACTTATGGGTGTCTGCAATTTTTGATTTGCTTTATAACATTGATCAATAGGCTCTTCTATACATCCCTAAATATTAAAATAAATAAATAAAACTTAAAAGGTTATCTTTTCTGCAATGCGTTAGCTTCATGGATATGGCATGAAATATATGCCATGCTGTTCTAGATCAGGATTCATATTAGGTTCTGGGGAGCACTACTAGCCTCTTGGTCGCTCCCACAAAGTTTGTCCTAATCACGTGAAGTTTTAAATGGTTCCGATACACGTGCTGTGTGAGGATGCCATATCTAATAGTCGTTATATATTTTCCGTGCTGACCATTACTCATCCTATCTGGGAATTCTTTGTTTAAATTTTACGAAGGTTTCTCTAAATATTATCCTAAATTCTTTTAATTATTTCAAAAATAGGATCTTGTGCTTTCTGTTAAATTTTTCATTTTGGCAGGAAATTAAAGTGCTCAGCAATCTGAAGCATCCAAACATTGTGCAGTATTATGGTAGTGAAATTGTAAGTCATTATCTTGGAGCTCAGATTTCTGCTTTAGGTCTGTATACACGCTTTAACAAGTCTCAATTTATGTGCATGCAGGTTGGGGACCGGTTTTACATATACCTGGAATATGTTCATCCTGGTTCGATTACTAAATTCATCCGTGACCATTGTGGAGCGTTAACAGAATCTGTGGTTCGCAATTTTACTCGTCACATTCTCTGTGGGCTGGCTTATTTGCACAGTACGAAAACCATACACAGGTAACATTGATACATTTTGTGTGTTAATGGATGCGGCAATAGAATCCCCCAGGGAATTAGGAGAAGATGACAATTATTTTTTGAACTTCTCTTGATGGATCTATGGATGGATATATTGTCTTTCGCAACCCCTAGGATTAAGACATGAAGTTTTAGTTATGAGTTTACTTGAACATAATTTCTGGCCTGACCAATTCTGAGCCATCAAATTTTATAGGGACATCAAAGGTGCTAATTTGCTCGTTGATGCATATGGAGTTGTCAAGCTTGCTGACTTTGGGATGGCTAAACACGTGAGTTTCAATTTCTCCAAGAATATCAGATATATTTCTGTATTAACGAAAGAATGGCAGAAACCTGAAGGATGGCTGACCATTGACCAATAGATTGAATGGTGTCTAACATAAAGAGGCCTGTAATATCTATTATAACCTTATTGTCCAGGTTCTCTAGAGTGGAATTTCTTGTTGTGCATTTTATTTTTCTCTTCCTTCTTTTTTGGGTGTTAGTAACTGTATTTGCATTATTCAAATTGAATAATATGTAAGATAGTAGTCGTTTATTTATTATTATTATTATTATTATTATTTTTTTGTTCTCTCCCGTGGACGCATGAAATGTAATTATATCTGCCACACATATACAAAATAAGTTGATATCTGATAAAGATCATTCTGTAGTTGTCTATTATTTTCATGGCTCTAACTTTAGTTGGGTCCTAGCTTCTTTTCATGTTAAGACAGATTTTATAGTTTTCATGTTGATCAAAGCACAGGCGAGATGGGGATCAACTTTGAATGCAAGAACATGGTTGTTGGTATAGAAAAATTACATGCAACTTTTCCTTGTTTTAAGTAAGAAATTTGAGCTCGAGTCCACCAAAAGATGAAAATTTCTTCTCATGTTATGCTGAACTTCTATGCTTAATCACCTGCCACCCATTAACAGTTCAAAAATATGTGAGAATGAATGTGGAAACTAAGTTTGCGAAAACATGTCAAACAAACACATGTGAAACTTGAAATACAAAATAAATTGTTGATCAGTGCTGCTCTGTTATTTCATGGTAGATTCAAACAATTTCACCATTTTTTATCATTATAGTGGTCTTGAATCTGAATATTTCATGTTGATCTGCAGCTGACTGGGCAAGCTGCTAATCTTTCATTAAAGGGTAGTCCATACTGGATGGCTCCCGAGGTACATATCCCTTCCAACCTCAGAATATCTATCCGTTGTGATGCTTAACTATACTGATGCATATTAATTCTTGCAGCTCTTGCAGTCTGTGATGCAGACGGATGATAGTTCTGATCTTGCTTTAGCAGTCGATATATGGAGCTTGGGCTGTACTATAATTGAAATGATGAATGGAAAACCCCCTTGGAGTGAACACGAAGGGGTAAGCTCCAGATGATGATCGATATGATAGTTTTGTGATATCATTTACCTGGCAGACATTTTGAATACAAATAATGTGGCTATGATTAAAAGCCATCCTCATAGTTCTGGACACTTCTATTTTAATTTTCTTTATTTCTTGGAATAATATTTCTATCTAGGTCATATTGTTGTCAACAGTCGAAGTTATTGCTCCATGAATTGCTCATAGACGTGAAAGGGATGAACAGTGCCAAATAAGATTCTGTTCGGACTTGGATTGAAATCATAACAACCTCTAATATCAAGTTCAAACCTGACTGGTTGCAAGCCAGTGTTGAATAAATTTTATCATATTACATCACAATTTGAGCTCAGTTTGCATGATTCCTTTGAATTTATCAATATGCTTTGTTGAATAGTTTAAACTGTCTCAGCTCCCATATACTATTGCCATAAGTTGTGTGCATTTCACTATTGTCTTACTTGAGTTTTGTTGGACTTCATGGATAGCATTAATATGACTTAATATATGATACTGGTGGTTGATTAAGTTGCAGAGTTGTATTTTTTCCCGATCATATGTTATATTTGGTGTGTTGATTCAATTCTTCATAGTTTTATTAAGTTATTCTACCCAACTATATGTATTACATTATAATTTTATGTATTCATAGTTGTCGTAAAATGGTTTTTGTATTATGCCTTATACATCACTCTCCTCTTCGTTAGTCTGGCTAGGTAAATTTGAGATTTGATAACCTCCTTATTGTTAATCTGTATAATTCCATTCAGCCTGCAGCATTGTTCAAGGTTTTAAAGGAGACTCCATCGATACCTGGAACAATGTCGGCAGATGGCAAGGATTTCTTGCACCGATGCTTTAGAAGAAATCCAGCAGACAGGCCAACAGCTAGCATGTTGCTCGAACATCCATTTGTGAACCAGTCAGTTAATGGAATAAAATCAACGGTAAATTACATTTCTGCATGCTACCTTTTCCTGTCCTCTTTCTTGATACTGTTGATTTATGCAGTAATAGTATGCATGATTCCAACAGGACGATAAAACATTTCAGCAACCAAGTTATAAATTCGATCAAGTGCCAGTGTCCGCAGACACACGGACCACAAAGGGCAAACTGCAGGCTATCAAGTATGAGTTACATTCTGCTTTTTCTCTTCCCTTAACTACCTTGCTTATTGACCATCAAATACACCTGAAAAAGTTGTGTAATTGGCATTTGACTTTGCATTTTTTGCCTTCAGCTTTATGCGTGATTCCTTTTCTCCAGTTAGACTAGCCAACGAAGTCACCATGAAGTATCCAATTTAGCCATGGTTCCACTTCTTTCTCCTCGTTTCAACTCTTGAGGCTCTTCCTTGTTTATACCCATCGTGATTGGGCCCATGCATTGCCCGGAGGGCACCAGCATTCCAGCAAACGTTCCTAGTACTCACTAATGGGGTGAGAATAAGAAATCATTGAAGGGTAATGGATCTGCCGCATACATTTTTCGGTGTGGTTTTCCCCCTTGAGATCTCTCGACCCATGATAGTGTCAAAGACCTCCTCCAGTGTGCTCTTACTTACAGGTAGCACTTTGGGCCTGTTGGGTAGCCTCAACTGGACATGATTATTGTGAGAACTCAACTCATGATTGTGGGGGGGATGTCACTTGGTATTCTTTTCTAGGTAGCTTGCAGTCAAGGGAGTTGGAGCCAGTAATTTTCCTTGATTGGTAGAGCTGGCACAAAGGTTATTGAAAATATGATTTAGTTAATTGTTGTACTCGATGTAAATGTTCCATATTTAGTTTCAATTGTAGTGGAAGTAATCTTGAACTATTTTAGTTTGTGTTCTAATATATTTCTTATATATTCACGATTAAGATTATGAGATACTAATCTATTTTAGACTCGATTGGTATATTATATTCTATAATATTTCCTTTATATTATTGATTTTGGATATTTAAATAATTCTTAAATGCTTTCATAAATAGGCTCAGAAGTCAAGCAACTCATTATTTTTTAAATACGTGACATTCTCTGGCAAGTAAATGTTAAAAACTTAAAAAGACATGGCAGTTTTTTATTTAAGAATAATTTTATCATTGAATATTCTGTTAATCTACTTTGAACAAGTTAAGATGACTCCGTACTAGTTTCTAGCTTTTGGAGTGTCAAAATGTGAGAGGCCACCTAGTGAATAATGCTTTTTAAAGTCAAACAATTTTCGGGTTAATAAAGTTATTTATAGTCGTTTGCTATTATAATCGTCCTACGTAACATATATAAGACAATTAATAATTTGATGTATAAAGTAATAAAAATTATCACATTAATGTGTCAAATCACAAATCGTTACATATATATGTTATGTAAAATAACTACGATAGTAAACAAATGCATATGACATTACTCGTTCGGGTGGCGATGGAAATGGAATGATCCATTTTCCATACATGTCCGTGATATCTTTTTCCAAAAGTGGTCAAAGTGAAGTCCAATACGTCTTAACCATAATTAAATCAGAAAATAAGGAAAAAGTACTCCGATTAACAAACCCCCGCCCCCACACATGGCATTTCCATTATCTTTTTCCGTTCATTCATTTTGAACCTCCCCCAAATACACACACGTCTTCCAAGGATAATAGCGACTTCTGAGGCACAGAGAGAGAGAAAGAGATGGACGCACCCGAGGTTCAATCCGTTGAGACTTCCAGCAAAGAATTACCTCTTCCTCAAGAGGATGAACATGACAAAGCTATCGATGAATGGTAAACTCTTTGATTATATATATATTTTGATTGATTTATGATGGAATTATACAGTGAAAGTTCGTAAATTAAATTGTGGGTTTGTGATGAATTGCAGTTGCTCCTGCTTTTATGACTGCACGGATTCCCTCATTGACTTCTTTTGCTGCACTGATATCTGTTAATTACTGTACTGTACTGCCCATCCTATTTTATTTTCTTCTTGTATTTACACGGTTATATAATTACTTCATTTCTGTTCTTCAGATCCGTTTCCGTACTCCTTTTCGTTCTGAATTAAGTTTATTTTTATTATAACATGCTTAAGTTTATTCCCTTGTCAATTGCTGCTCTCCGTTACTTTCTCCTTCTAAACAAAATTAACTACAAGAATTCTCACTCAAACTAATTAATTACTCATGAGATTTTAGGTACGTCAGTATAATTGAACTGAACTAGACATTTGACAAGAGTTTTGTCGCACATCACGTTCTTTAATTGAGCTCTTTTTTTTTAATTCAAGCTATGTTTTGATTTAATAATGAGCTCAAAACTTAAAATTTAGCATCTGTTTGATGACTATTATTTTGAAAGAAAAAATGATATTTTGAATAATGATTTTTTGAAAAATGTGTAGTTAATAAACAATAATTATTAACATAATTTCTTGCGGCCTTTTTGACTTGTTATTATGAACTCGTCGTTTTTCAGTTTTTAAATACGAAAGATGTATTTCAAAGTTTATCATAAATACTTAGAAACGATAACAAATTTCTCATCTGACGAGTGAAGAAAATAGAAAGAAGAAGTCACCGTTTTACATTCTTATTTTTGCAAAAACATTGGATGAATCGATTGAATTGATTAAAAAAAAATAAAATAAATATGAATTGAATACAAGATTAAAATAATGTTTGTATATTTAAAATTCCAAAAACGCAACACGTATGCATCTAGTTAATTTTTTCAACAAGATACTGTAATTTTTTTTAGAGAAAAGTCACATTTTTATTTTCACAAATACCTTGCATGCATCAATTGAATTGATTCAAATAAATATGAATTGAACAAAAGATTAATTTAAGGTTTGAATTCCTATAATTAAATTAAAAAAAGCACACATATTTATCTAATTAATTACTTCAATGATAGCTATGTCAACGAGCCGAGTCGAGCAAAAAAAAAAAAATTCGGGCTCGGCTCGAGCTTTTTTCGATCTGAGCTGAGCCGAGCCAAGCAAAGCAAAGCCCGACTGAGAAAAAAAAGGCTCGGTCCGAGCTTTGGCTCGAGCCTTAGCCGGGCCGAGCCGAGCTTGAGCCGGGCCGACTCGATATTTTTTTTTTCCTTGCGGTAAAAATCTTTTACTGCCTGCGCAGGCAGCTTGTTGTGCGCTTGCTGGCTTGCTGCCTGTGCAAGCAGGCAGCTGAAAATAGGGATGGCAGTGGAGCGGGTTCGGGGTCGCGGAGGAAATCCTCCACCCCGCCCCACCTTAGACGGGGCGGGGCTTGGGGGTGGGGCGGGTGCAGGGCGACGATTTGTCCCGTTTATCGCCCCGTTTAATTTTTTT
>CAIGRB010036337.1:15687-25784 GCA_903798255.1 Fraxinus quadrangulata | reverse complement strand
GGCGAGCCGAGTCCGAGTCCGAGTTCGAGTCGACGATCCTTTTTGACATGGCTAGGTTTGAGCGTGTATTTTACGTTTGATTTTAATTATTTACTATTTAATCCAAATTTACTATGTGTTTTCAAAACTATCCTAAAATATAGGTTATTTGTGTAAGTACCCACGAAAAATAAATAGGTCCAAATTATCTAATATGAGATCAGTTTGAGTCAGAAATCGCACCCCTAATTTCAATTGCAATTCCAAACGAAATCGACAATGCAAATCCTTTTTGTATTCTCAATCCCTCTCTCCCTCGCCTCTGGCCCATGCCCTGTGACGGTGTGGCTTACTACTGGCCGCTGACAAGTCGCCTAGCCTCTTTGATCTCCGCCACTTGCGTGCATTGTTGTTGTGACAGTGAGTCTAATGCCTTTTTTTTTTTTGTTCTTTTAGACTCTAGTTCATTTTTTGATTTATCACTTATGAATTATGCGTTATAATTTATGTTTTATGAGTTATGTCTATGACTGCAATGTGTCTATATGTATTTAGTTCATGAGAATTTATGTTTATTTTCCTGTTTGATTTTTGAGTAAAATTGACATGATGGGTGGTGGAGGTTTTAGAAAAACTCTCTGTCGTTTTCCAAATTGTAAGCTTAAAAAATAAGATGGCTTGGAAATTGAGTAATTTTTACAGAGATGAAATGGAATTTGATTATTTGTCTATTTTAACCAATAACCAGAGTGCAACAATTTATTTTACTCACGATTATATGGCTCGAAGGCTCCAATTTTTATTAACTATTCTTGCATGAGTTTGTAGTCTTTATTTTTTGGGACCGTACAAAGATTTCAAATTGAAGTTAAAAACCCTTTCTTTGGACATTTAATGGAGTATTTTGGGAACATCATTTTTCTGTGTAATTTTGAATAGAAGTACTGCTAAGATAGTTTTCGTCTGTGAGTTATGAATTTTTAATATTATTTAATTAAATATTAATAGATGATCTCGCTATTACGATCGTTGACTGTCGAAAATTAATGGTTAATGATCAACAGCAAGTTGGACAACAAACGTTAGAGCATGCTAACTAACTTTGGAGCAAAAATAAGACCATGCACAGTTTAAAATTTAATTTAATTTTAAGACCTATTATTTAGCCCAAATTTGACTTGAATTTATATGTTAGTACAAATAAATATTTATCTTTCTAATTTCTTAAAAAAATGAAATTATTTCTAATTCTTTTTTTCCAAAGAAAGAAGTATTTCTGAAACGTTTACTGTTTCATTTCCAGCAAAATTTTAAAGCCCTAAGAAACTAGAATTTAGGATCGAGTAGTGTTATTTATCTTCATCAATAATTGATAATTTGTTCACCCTTTAGGAACTATCGAGTTTTCCTATTTAAATTTTTGCTCTGATAAAATCTTTGGATTTGTATGGTTTGGTTCAATGCATGATAGTGTGGTATTAAGTAGAATGAGCCGAGTAGCGAATCGAGGGGATTGCATGAGTTGACTCGCACGAGGCTCGCATTTTAGCTAAAAATGGCAAATCATATATATATATATATGTGTATGCGAGCTACGAGTGGCTTGTGAGTTGACTCGATCTCATCGCATCAAGGAGCGAGCAGATCAGAGCCCAACTTTCTGGGATGAACCAAGCCGAGCCCAACTTTCTTGAGGCTAACATGTTCGACTCGTTGTATTTAACATCCTAATGCACAACTTGATGTTCTTTATCTTTTTCGTTTTTTAGATAACTCGACTTTCAACTATGCATTGTCTCCACTTACCCAACTTCATCTTAATTTTTCCTACATTGAATCTTCAATTTTATCTGAATTCAGTGAAAGTCATACCAAAAGTCCCCACTTTCTTCTATTAATGCTGACTCAGTCTCAATAACTTGAATATGTATATTACACCAATTACTAAGTACATTGTCACCTGTTAAAATTCCAACTAGCATATTGCTGACTCATTTTGCACTGTCCTGATATATTCTTCATCATTTGTCCTTTAACTTTCCTTTTCTTTTGACAATAGTATAGTTTATTACACTTCGATGATCAAGTTAAAATTGTACTAGTGTAATGATTTGCTGGAAGCCTTTAATAATACGAAAATAAAAGGGTTTTTCCCGCATTTGTATAATTCTTGAGGTTGTTACCATGTCTTATGTATATTCTTAAATTTTTTGAACTGGTTCATCTTGGTGTTTTAGTAATTTTTTTAGTTATATCTTCTGGTTATACTAAAATAACCGGTTAATTAATAACCGGTCAAATAAGGTCAATTAAACCGAAGACTGGTCACGGTTTCTGGACCGGTTTCCAAAATCTTTTTTTAAAAATAAAATTAATATATAATAAAAAGGTTACCTTAGTGATGGAAACCCATTTATCCATTTTTCAACCTATGAAGCTCTTTTATAATAATTTTTTAAGTCTCATAATTGATAAACTTCTAAGGTGGGATTGACAAAATTCAATAAAACACACTTTCAATGCACTTTCAATGTGGGATTGACAAATTTCAATAAAGCACACTTTTTCAATATTATTTATGGCCACATGGTGCATGACTACAAAGTTAAATTACTCAATTTCTATAGATTGCTAAACATTATTTTTAATCTTACAAATTATTTAGTAAAATTGAAAGTGATTTAACAGACTAAAAACTATTAAAATTTATATTAAAAACATACATTTATTTTGAATTGATGGTGTAAAAATTAAATTATATATTGTTGTGAAAATAAAATGTAAATGTTTATAAATATTTATTTATTAACTCCTGTTTAATCCCGGTTCGACCTCGGCTGAACCTTTTGACTCTTGACCCTTTATTTTTTTCGGGGTCGATGCCCGGGCCGGATTTTAAAACATTGATTATACATGTCTTTAAACACACTCCTTAAACGATTAGATTCATTTTCTGATTAAAGACCTTATATGTGAATTTTTCGAAAATATGCAGTGGGGAGATACCATGTTGAATCATATCTCCTGAAAGCTTTATTGATGAGGTTTTACAAGTTTGTCTAAGGAACGGAAAAAAAAGAAGCATATTCTTTTGCTAAATGGAGGGTAATCTTTTGATATGAGTTAGGCACCATCTTCTCCTTATCTATGGTTCTCGTGTCCTTTTCACATGCATTTACAGTTATATTTATGGATCTGAGTGCTGAAAACTTCTTCAATACAATGCAGCAAATGTTCTAATCACATATGCATATTGTAACTCTATGTCAATTATAAACACTTACTTTCGGTATAAAACTATGCTTCACAGAAATATATTTAAGTCAAATTGAGGCTTCACCATTACTGTTGTGTTTCTGTACTCTAGGCATACCTCATTAGGCCACTGGGAGTGTTCTATGTTTTCTAGAGGTGATTGGCAGGTTTCTTTGTGGATTCTAACCAAACTAGCTGAAAGGGACATCTTGTGAAGTGGCTCTGCCACTCCCAAGTGAGCAAAATAAAATGATCGGATACATTCTCTTATAAGTTGCTACTTCTGCTGCTCGAACATACTACTATCCGTACAACTTTTGATTCTCTATTTGTCTCTTAAGATATGAGTCAAAGTTACTCGAAATTTTCATCCATCTCTTTGTTTTGTTTTTTGTTTCTGGTTTCTTTTAGTTGCAGTCAACTTGATTATAAATTTTATAACAATACTTGTCCCAACTTGCTTAAGATTGTCAGATATGGTGTTTGGTCTGCTATAGCTAATGAAAGTAGAATGGCTGCCTCTATTCTACGCCTACATTTCCATGACTGTTTTGCTAATGTAATCCCATTACCTTGTATACTTCCACATGAATAATTTAATAAACATGTTCAAGGTGTCGTGTTATAATTCCATAATTATACTTTTCGTTTAATAAATTTCTCTACTTTTGGTTATATAGGGCTGTGACGGATCTGTCTTGCTTGATGATACCAGCACATTCACAGGGGAGAAGGACGCGAACCCTATTAAGGATTCGGCTAGAGGATTTGATGTTATTGATGCAATAAAAGCAAATGTTGAGAAAGCTTGCCCATCCAAAGTTTCTTGTGCTGATATATTGACTCTTTCTGCCAGGGAATCTGTTTATCTGGTAAAAAAAATAATATCATTGTTTTCTGTTATAAAATTCGATTTTTCATTACCACAAAATGCTCTAATACTTGCCTATCCTGTCCATGATCAAATTTACTAGGCCGGGGGTCCTTATTGGCCAGTTCCCTTGGGACGTTGAGATGACCTAACAGCAAACGAGACTGCTGCTAATGAGCTGCCATCACCTTTCGAGCCCTTGACAAATATTACAGTGAAATTTGTATCCAAGGGTCTTGATTTGAAAGATGTAGTTGTGCTATCAGGTACAAATCCATAATTACTGACTCTAGATACACATGGGACAAGGCTTTATTGAATCAAGTTAAGTTGAGAATAAAATTACAAAAAGAACTTCTCTAAGTAGATCTTATTGATCCATGCAGGTGCTCATACTGTTGGCTTTGCTCAATGTTTCACATTTAAACAGAGGCTTTTCGACTTTGACGGGGCTGGTAATCCTGATCCAACACTTGATGCATCATTACTCAGCACTCTACGTACTGTCTGTCCGAATCAAAACAATTCAGATACGAATTTGGCTTCCCTGGATCCTACTACGACAAACAAGTTCGACAACAACTATTTCAAGAATCTTGTAAACAATTCTGGTCTCCTACAGTCGGACCAAGCCCTCATGGGTGACAATATCACCGCATTGTTTGTCACGACCTATAGCAAATTCCCTTTCCTTTTCTCCAGAGATTTTGGTATATCTATGGTGAAGATGGGTAATATTGGTGTTCTTACAGGACAGGATGGAGAGAGAAGGAAAATAGTAGAACGGTAAACTAGAAACTTGCCTACCTAACTGAATGATAATAAACTAATAATTACTTTTTAGAAGGCTTAAGTATGGATTTCAAATCTAGGTGATTATGATTCAGTTTCTACTATTTAGCTTCTCCTGTTTTTGTGTTTTCCTGTTCTGTTTATGTAAATGTACCTCTTAATTTTCCATGATTAAAACAAGGATGTTGTGATTTTCTTATAATCTTGTGTTACGATTTTCGACGTACTTTCTATTTTTCAAATGAAACTTGCAGCATTTCATTCAGAATATACCAATTACAAAATATAAGCACTGAAAATTATTTATATCACATAAATTGTTTATGAATGCTTGTAATATAAAAAAAAGTATGATCAGTGCAATGCAAATCATTTAAAATATTTTCTAAATTTTCGAGCAAAACAAGTCCTTATTCGATAAAATATGGAACTTTTCTTTTTCTTGACTAAAAAGTTGCCGTTGTTACTTTTGAATTTCTGTTGATTCCTTGGAGTAACTTCTCTGATACTTGCATATTGCTCTTCTGTAAGACCCCCAAAACCTTCATTAGGACTTCTATTTTCTTCCATTCTTCTTTTGCTCGATCCGTGGTGGGAATATAGTTGCTGCAACCTTCTAAAGGAGGAGTCCCGGGTGTTCTCCGCCACAAGTTTTTGCTCCTTGGATACCGATATATGCCTTTCTGCTAGTGAAGTTTGTTCTCTAGCCCTTCTTTTTAACATGTGATATTCATCTTGAGTCAACTGGACTACAATATTAACCGCAGCCTCCGATTTATTACTGATGTAGCTAAGTGCATGAGCAGCTGATTTTTCAAATGCTTGTGACTCCAACTGTATTGCTTCATGAGTGAGTTGCAATGTCAAAAGACTTTGCCTCTTAAGCCTTAACACATGTTTGAGTTTCGTTCTATTTCGTTGCTGTTCATCTATTTTCGTTTTGAGTTTTTCCATTTCTTCCTGCGTTCTCTCCAGATCTTCACTTTTGTCGTCGATGATTTTTTTCATCTTTAATTCTTCCTCCTTTGTAGACTTTATACACATATCTGTAGTCCCTAGTTGAGGTTGGAGCTCTGAAATGACAGCATTTGCTTTAATAACTCGTGATTTTACACTTGATAAATCTGCCTGCATCTTTTCAAGCTCATCGATTAATGGCTGGGAATCTAACCATGATTGCATAGCATCATCTTTAGCCTGTTTGAGATTTTCCTTCAGCTTTTCTAGTTCTTGAATCTTGCTTGTCCACACATTGCTGCTATCCATCATATCGTCACAATCCATTAATGAACTCAATACATGCTTGGTAGACAGTACTCATCGGAACGGACAAGATTTTACTTTGTTTATTCTCTGTCCACTTTATGTTCACGATCCATTTTATAAGTATCACCTGCTTTGGCATATTCTTGATTTTCTTGTTTAGCTGAAATTAATTATTGATTCTTGTTTTTATAAAAGTTTGTCTTGATCCTTGTATAAATGACTGTTAGAATTATTTAATATGTTTAGAGGTTAGGTGTTCTCAAGTTTATCGTCAAGTGTGAATCAGAGTATCTCATCTATATGCCTTTCGTGCAAATTGTTCGGCAAAATTGTCCTACAGCCGTTATTATTATCTCATGGAATAATTCAAATTTTCGTTGTTCAAAAAGTAAAAGATAAAAAATTATTTTGTTTTGTTTAGTAAGGTGAATTGTGTAGTCTGAAATAATATTTAAAAAGGAAGGAAGAAAAAGTAAAAATATTGTTTATAATTTTGACAGTTTCCAACCTTGTCCAGCGATTAAGATAAATAGTGCCACTTTCTATTCAAGTTGCCGGAGCTTTCTTTCGTCTGAAAGTAATTTTGCAAAGCGAGTAAGAGCTTCTTCATTAGTACCCTCTCCTTGAACAGGCTCTGGTCGACCGGTTTCCAAATTCACCCTTGAAACTGGCTTCTTCAACAAACTATCTCCAATTTGAATAAGTGTTTGCATATTTTTTGTGGTAGCAATGTCAAGTGATGATGCATCCCCTGATAATGTATCCTCCTGTTCATTTAAGCATAGTCATGTCTAGTACTACATATTAAATATGTACTGAGAGTAGTTTTAAAAATGATTGGATACCTGAATACGAAGGTAATTTTTTTCATTGCGAAGGGATTGGAAAAGGGTTGAAACATGAATATCGACCATATCCGAGCTTGCATCAGCATAGATGTTGAACAGTGGTGTTGCACCATTGTTGTAAACCCAACCAAGCAAGCCCCATCTTTTGGCGTCCTTTACGTTGTACTTCTCTTCTAGTTTAGCTATACCAGTTCCTAATGAAAGAACCAGCATTCTGTTTGTGTCCATTGGTTCCATGTCCATGAGTTCAAAGTTTCCCAACAAAATTTCTTTTGAAATGTGTGTTATTGCCATTAGAGTCTGTATTTATCCATCAATATAATTCAGTTTTTTTCAACTTATCGAACAAAATAACAAGTATTGGTTCTATGAGCTACTACTCACTGGATTATTTGCAGCAACACCTCCATCGACAAGATCATGAGTTTTTATTTTTCCTTGTGCGTCGGTAGTTTCAAAATAGTGTGGAGGGAGAAAAGTTGGAGCTGCAGACGTGCCTAGACAGACATCTGATAGCTGAGCATTCTTGGAAACACTTGCTTTTGCCTGGACAAAATTTGATCAAATTAGTATTAACATTAAAATATTCAAATATAGATATGACAAAGGAAAATATGTAATTACTTCTTTTGAAGTGAAAATAATTGGTTGAAGGAGCTTGATATCAAAAGATGGTATCACCACATTTGTTAAGGTCTTGCTCAGAGTGAGATTGCCTAATAATCCTTGGATCAATGACGTGAGGTACTTCCCATCATATTTCGGACCACCTAATATATTTTTAATGGTCGAGAAGAAGCTGTTCCGGCTTACGATTTAAGGATATAGACACGATCAGTACTTTATTATTAAGCAAATCTCGAAAAAATTAATCTGTCTTTCTAAATAATTTACCTTCTCTCAGGGAAGATCTTGGGACCGTGCTCCAAGTAGAAACTAGTAATGTTTTTTGCAGCATACAAGGGGCGATTATCTTTACCAGGAGCTGTGAGCATAGTTGTAATTAAACCCCCTGTGCTTGTTCCTGCTACTACATCAAAATAATCTGCAATTCTTGCATTAGGTCCATCTAATTCCTGGAAAATCACAATCGTATATATTGTGAGGAGGATGTGAATAATATTTCAGTCGTGTGAGCAGTATTGTGTACGAAACGTGCAACCTAGAAAGTACCTGTAGTTTGGATTCAAGGAAGGCAAGAAAAGTGCTAGGAATGATGCCTCTAATGCCACCTCCATCAAGACTCAAAACTGTTACCATTCTTCCTTTTGTTTGAGCATTAGCCACTGGAAATTGCAAATTCTGATGTATTGTTACCAAAGTAAATGCAAAAAGAAGAACCCTCTTCTCCATTTTTTAACTACCAGAGGTAAATTACTACAAAAGTTTTAACCACAGAAAAGAGAAATTTCAAGGAAGAAAGGCAATGACCAAGAATTCTTAAATGCTCTCCTATATATAGCAAAATATGTATATCTATATTGAATTATTGATTTTTATCAGAGTTCTTATCTCTTCGTTTGAACTTTCCAAGAACTCAGATGACTCATCTCCTAAAATTGTCAAATGTTACCCCACACAAAAACGTTTAGTTAGGAATTTAACAAATTTAATCTTAGCTCTTACTTACTGATAGTATATATTCTAGATTTTTTGTTCTGGTCGGAACCCATTTTGACTGAGAGCCTGTTACTGTAAGATTTGAACAGGTAAAGTTTAGGTAAAATCATAGTGGAAATTATTTTCAGTAACAAGACAAATAGCTGGTGGGCCAAAGTGTTCGACGTACGTGTTCGTTTCAGCGCATAATGTTAAAACATGGAAAAGACTTCAACTTGGAAAATTGTTTTAGGTTTTGTTTCATGTATTTTACAGTTATCCATCGAGGGAATCTAAAATCTCTGCAGTATACTCATTGGACTTGAAGCGAGTATTCAAGAAAGCAGAGGTCATAGCAAAGTAGTGTTGGGGTAAATTTGGGATTAACTTTGAATTGATATTCAAGCCAATTAGAGTTACAGATGCAAGTAAATTAATCACTACATGAACTAAAAGGTGAATGATTAAGCATTTTGCTTTTGAAAGCCAATCGTTATATCGGAGAAACATCAAACATTAAACTTTTTTCACTCTAGTTTTGTGTGTAGCTGTATTTAGTTGAGACACAGTTTTTGAATTTGAAACTTAATTTAATCTCCAATTTTGTTTCCTGAACCTTGTCACCACGGTCTTCCATGACCAGAATATATATGAGGATTCTTTGCAAAACTAGCAACTTAGTTGGAAGATTTTAACCCTTAGGCTCATGTCTAAATCTTCTCATTCAATTTGGTTGATCCATTTTGTATTTATATTTTAGGTTTCATTTCTTTAATGTCTATTGGCTTGCATATTCTTTTTTATCTTTGTGTGTGCTAGTATAGCTATCGTTATTTGGTTTTGAGCATTATAGATACAAGGTGAAGTTTATTAGAATAGTTCTTGTGCTCAAGTCTGTATGGACATTTACTTTGTGTATGGTTTATGTGGTTGCTATATTTCTTGAATCATGCTATTTGTACAATCTTAGTTGGCAATTTCGACTCACAATTTCACATTTGGCAGTATCACGTTCATCCATTTTAAAATGGTCAACTTGGAAAATTGTTTTAGATTCTGTTTCACGTATTTTACAGTTATCTATCGAGGGAACCTAAAATCTCCACAGTATACTCATTGGATTTGAAGTGAGCATTCAAGAAAGTAGAGATCATAGCAAAGTAGTGTTGGGGTAAATTTAGGATTAACTTTACATTGATATTCAAGCCAATTAGAGTTACGGATGCAAGTAAATTAATCACCACATGAACCAAAAGGTGAATGATTAAGTATTTTGCTTTTGAAAGCCAATCATTAAATTTGAGAAAAACTAAATGTCTGTTCTCTTTACTATTTTCAGTTTTCAGTTTTCGAAAACACTGAAAACACTTTTACTTACCTATTTTCAGAAACGAATTTTCGAAAACAAGTTTAAAATTTACAGTTAAAACCAAGCCAAAATTTTCAAAACACGTTTTGGATATTTTCAGTTTAACATCACCCCAACT
>CAIGRB010036337.1:0-15030 GCA_903798255.1 Fraxinus quadrangulata | reverse complement strand
ACAAAATAAATTCAAAACTCAAACACGAAAAGAACAATTCCTAAACTTTTTTCACTCTAGTTTTGTGTGTAGCTGGACAAACAGTTTTTCAATTTGAAACTTAATTTCATCTCCAGTTTTGTTTCCTGAACCTTTTCATCACGGTCTTCCATGACCATAATATATACGAGGATTCTTTGCAAAACTAGCAACTTAGTTGGAAGATTTTAACCCTTAGGCTAATGTCTAAATCTTCTAATTCAATTTGGTTGGTCCATTTTGTATTTATATTTGAACTTTCATTTCTTTAATGTCTATTAGTTTGCATATTCTTTTTTATCTTTGTGTGTGCTAGTATAGTTATTGTTATTTTGGTTTTGAGCATTATAGATACAAAGTGACGTTTATTAGAATAGTTCTTGTGCTCAAGTCTATATGGACATTAACTTTGTGTATGGTTTATGTGGTTGCTATATTTCTTGAATCATGCTACTTGTAAATCTTAGTTGACAATCTTGACTCACAAATTCACACTTGGCAGTATCACGTTCATCCATTTTAAAATGGTCAACTTGGAAAATTGTTTTAGATTATGTTTCACGTATTTTACAGTTATCTATCTAGTCAACCTAAAATCTCCATAGTATACTCATTGGACTTGAAGCGAGCATTCAAGAAAGTAGAGATCATAGTAAAGTAGTGTTGGGGTAAATTTGGGATTAATTTTGCATTGATATTCAAGCGAATTAGAGTTACAGATGCAAGTAAATTAATGACCACACGAACCAAAAGGTGAATGATTAAGCATTTTGCTTTTGAAAGCCAATAATTAAATCAGAGAAAAACTAAGGGTCTGCTTTCTTTACTGTTTTCATGTCATTTTCAGTTATCAATTTTTGAAAACACTGAAAAAACGTTTACTTACTTATTTTCAGAAATGAATTTGTCGTTTTGGATGTTTCCAGTTAAAATCAAGCCAAAATTTTCAAACAACGTTTTGGATATTTTCAGTTTAACATCATCCCAACCACCACCAATGCCATTGCCGCCGCCAAACCACCCCCAACAACACCAGCACCAAAGCCACCGTTACCTACCACCACCAATACTACCTAGATCCACAACACCCCCATCACCATCATCCACCGCCACCGCCGCCACCACTGCCACCACCAACATTGACTAGATCCACCACAATACCACCACCATTGTCGATCTCCACCATCACCGTCAACACCTCCACCGCACCACCAACACTACCTAGATCCACCACACCACCATCACCATTGTCGATTGCCGCCACCACCGTCAACAACTCACCTACACCACCAACAAAAATTGTCGCCAGATCGATCGTAGCCACCAACAAAAAATCATTGCCACCAACACACCTACCTGCACAACCAACAAAAATTACCTAAAACCCCAACAACACCAAAACCATCCCAAACCACCACCACCACAATCAGTATCAATGTTGATGAAATCGCTGTACGCAACGGAGTCAGAGTGCCGCGCACGGTGTTTCTTGTAGTTCTACAGCGGTGAAGACATGTGTCTCATCGGAGAAAAGGCACACATTGTTTCTCTTGGTTGATTATAACGTGTGTCTAGCTGGAGAAAAGTTGTTGTGGCGATGAAGAGGGGAATAGAGACGAGAAAGAGGCGGGGGAGAGAGAAGCGGGTAAGAAAGAGAGAGAGAGAGAGGAGTGGAAGAATGTAAACAGATTATGGATTTTTTTATTTTTGAAAATAATTTTTCAAAATGACAAAAAGAACGTGTTTTCAACAATCTCAATGGACACTCAAAATACAAAATCCAAACACAAAAAGAACAACTCCTAAACTTTTTTCATTCTAGTTTTGTGTGTAGCTGTATGTAGTTGAGACAAACAGTTTTTGAATTTGAAACTTAATTTCATCTCTAGTTTTGTTTCTTGAATCTTGTAATCACAGTCTTCCATGACTAGAATATATATGAGGATTCTTTGCAAAACTAGCAACTTAGTTGGAAGACTTTAACCCTTAGGCTCATGTCTAAATCTTCTCATTCAATTTTGTTGGTCCATTTTGTATTTATATTTTAGCTTTCATTTCTTTAATGTCTATTAGCTTGCATATTCTTTTTTATCTTTGTGTGTGCTAGTATAGCTATTGTTATTTTGGTTTTGAGCATTATAGATACAAGTTGAAGTTTATTAGAATAGTTCTTGTGCTCAAGTCTGTATGGACATTTACTTTGTGTATAGTTTATGTGGTTGTTATATTTCTTGAATCATGCTACTTGTACAATCTTAGTTGACAATTTTGACTCACAATTTCACACTTGGCAACGTAACAATCATCCATTTTAAAATGGTTCGGATTTTGACAACACTAAAGTTGTCGATAAGGGTTGTACAAATAGCTTAATTCATATTTCCGTGACTCTAAAATTTGAGATTTGACAGAATAATAATATTGTGTTTCATGAAGTAGCCAAAAATCAAAACTGAGGGTCAGAAAGCTTTACATCAAGAAATTCCAGTAACTTCCCTTCCCCCTCTATGCACTGTACATTGTTGGATAAATTGGTGCATGAATTATATTCCGTTAATAAAAAATACGTGCATGCAAAGACGATAGTATCATGATTTACACGTGAAAAATATAGACTAAAATTTTGACCTGCCAAGATCGAGATATGAGTACAAATATCAACTTGCTGGAACGTAGAAATTAGGAGGTGAAATGAAGCGATTTATGCAAATGTAAATTTCCTTAAGATGAATTTTCGTCCCCAACTGCACCGTTGCTAACATGATTAAATGAAAGTCCATTTTCAAGATACAACTCTTCTCCACTTTTTCAAAAATTAATATAGCTCAATATTAATTTTACCGGATGAACTTACACAGACTTATTATTTTGACATAATATAGAGAAGGAAAGAATTGGAAATCAATTATATGAAATTGATTTGTAGTGAAGAAAATGGAATTAGGAGGACCCTATTTATAAATTTTCATATGTCTCTTCGTAACGATTGCATCTTTTGATAAAATTAATTACAATCATTAGATCACACCATTTCAAGATTGTGGTCTAGATTGAACCTTATCAAAGGTCGTGATTCTATATTATGCACCTTTTGCACTTCATTAATCAAAACATGTCAGCTTGCGTTTATTTGCCCGTGTGAATTTATCTATTGACCATTCACCTAAAACTAAAGATGTGGTTAATAGAGTGGCAAATGTACCTTATGTTAATGCCGTAGGTTCTGTTATGTATGTTATGGTATGCTCTAGACTTGATATTGCCTTTGCTATAAGTGTATTGAGCTGATTTATGAGTAACACAGGTGAGCTTCATTGGAAGCTATGAAACATTTAATAGATATCTAAAGGGTACTTAGAAATTAGGACTTATGTTTAAATCTAATAAAAATGGTTTTTACTTGAAATGATATGTTGATTCTGACATTGCAAGTAATTCTGATAATAGAAAGTCTACTTCTGCATATTTTTATGTGATAAATAACACTAACATTAGTTGGAAATCCTAGCTTTAAAAATTATTTGCTTTACCCTCTACTGAAACTGAATATATTGTTGCTATTGAAACTGTAAAAGAAAGTTGTTGGTTGAAAGAATTATTAAATGAATTAGATTTATAGAAAATAAGGTGGAGCTTTGTTCAGATAATCAAAGTGCTATTTTCTTGAGTAAGAATCATATGTTTCATGATAAAACTAAACATATAAATAAGTTTCACTTTATCAGGTATATAACTAAAAAAGGTGATAGAGAACTTGTTAAAATTCCTACCAAAGTAAATCGTGCTGATGCAGGTACAAAGGTAATACCATTGAATAAATTTCTAGATTCTTTAAAATTATTGAATTTTGAAACTATTTAGTTCTCTGTTTTTGTAATAGGTTAAAAAGATCAAGTGATCTGAGATAGAGTTTGAATCAATTATATAAAGTCTCAAAATGCAGCAAAGGTGTAGATTGTGAAGATGAGTTACTACATTTTGAGGTCCCAATTAAATCTGATTAAGTAAGACTTAAGCCCAATTACCAGGTCCATTATCGATCCATTTATTAGATGATTCTGGAATTGAGATTAAAAACGTGTTTTCTACTTGATAAATACACGCCTTTATTGGATGCTTGACACTTGAAATGTTTCACACCGTTGGATGCGTGTTTTGGGCCTATCTCATATTAAAGGGGCATTTGTGTGCGTTTTAGGGTCTCTTACTGGTTTTCGGCTCTTTTTCTGTCTTCGTGAATATCTTCTTTGTATGTTCATATATTGGTCATCAACTAGAATGATTTCTTTGTGAAATTGTCGTATTGAGAGAGGTGTATAGCAATACATAGTACTCTGTGAGTGATTGCTACAAAAAAAGAGTTTAAGAGATTTGGGTTTCGTTTGAAACCTTTGCTGATTCTGTACTATACTTGCATTTGCCCAGTTTTGGGGTTTTATAGTGGATTCGAACAAAATCCTTACGGATGTCAACGGAGGATTAAATGTTAGAAGCGGTCGCTGAATCTCTGGAGGCTTTGTCCGAACAATCTCGTGTTCTTGGTGTCTTTGAGTATTTTTCTTTACTGTTTTTACAAAATAAACTCAAACAGAGCGTTGATCTGTTTATCTAGGACCAACAAAGGGACATCTTGTGAAGTGGCTCTGCCACTCCCAAGTGAGCAAAATAAAATGATCGGATACATTCTCTTATAAGTTGCTAATTCTGCTGCTTGAACATACTACTATCTGTACAACTTTTGATTCTCTATTTGTCTCTTAAGATATGAGTCAAAGTTACTCGAAATTTCCATCCATCTCTTTGATTTGTTTCTTGTTTCTGGTTTCTTTTAGTTGCAGTCAACTTGATTATAAATTTTATGACAATACTTGTCCCAACTGCTTAAGATTGTCAGATATGGTGTTTGGTCTGCTATAGCTAATGAAACTAGAATGGCTTGACTGTTTTGCTAATGTAATCCCATTACCTTGTATACTTCCACATGAATAATTTAATAAACGTGTTCAAGGTTTCGTGTTATAATTCCATGATTATACTTTTCGTTTAATAAATTTCTCAACTTTTGGTTATAATTCCACACATTGCTGCTATCCGTCATATGGTCACAATCCATTAATGAACTCAATACATGCTGGTTACGCAGTACTCATCAGAACCGACAAGATTTTGCTTTTTATATTCTCTGTCCACTTTATGTTCACGATCCATTTTAGAAGTATCACCTGCTTTGGCATATTCTTCATTTCTTGTTTAGCTGAAATTAAGTATTTATTCTTGTTTATATAAAAGTGTGTCTTGATCCTCGTATAAATGACTGTTAGAATTAGTTAATATGTTTAGGGGTTAGGTTTTCTCAAGTTTATCATCAAGTGTGATTGTGTGAATCAGAATATCTCATCTATTTGCCCTTCGTGCAAATCGTCCGGCAAAATTGTCCAACAGCCGTAATTAATATCTTATGGAATAATTCAAATTTTCATAGTTCAAAAAGTAAAAGATAAAAAATTATTTTGTCTTGTTTAGTAAGGTGAATTGTGTAGTCTGAAATAACATTAGAAAAGGTGAATTGTGTAGTCTAAAATAACATTAGAAAAGAAGGAAAAAAAGTAAAAATATTGTTTATAATTTATGACAGTGTCCAATCTTATCCAGCGATTAAGATAATGATAGTGCCACTTTCTATTCGAGTTGCCGGAGCTTTTTTACATCTGAAAGTGATTTTGCAAAGAGTTTCTTCATAAGTACCCTCTCCTTGAACAGGCTCCGGTCGACCGGTTTCCAAATTAACCCTCGAAACTGGCTTCTTCGACAAACTATCTCAAATTTGAACAAGCGTTTGCATATTCTTTGAGGTAGCAATGTCAAGTGATAATGCATCCCCTGATAATGTGTCCTCCTGTTCATTTAAGCATAGTCATGCCTAGTACTGCAAATTAAACGTGTGGTGAGAAATTTTTTAAGAATGATTGGATACCTGGATGCGGAGGTAATTTTTTTCATTGCGAAGGGATTGGAAAAGGGTTGAAACATGAATATCGACCATATCCGAGCTTGAATCAGCATAGATGCTGAGCAGTGGTGTTGCACCATTGTTGTAAACCCAACCAAGCAAGCCCCATCTTTCGGCATCCTTTACGTTGTACTTCTCTTCAAGTTTAGCTATACCGGTTCCTAATGAAAGAACCAGCATTCTGTTTGTGTCCATTGGTTCCATGTCCATGAGTTCAAAGTTTCCCAACAAAATTTCTTTTGAAATGTGTGTTATTGCCACAAGAGTCTGTATTTATCCATCAATATATTCAGTTTTTTTCAACTTATCGAACAAAATAACAAGTATTGGTTCTATGAGCCACTACTCACTGGATTCTTTTCAGCAGTACCTCCATCGACAAGATCGTGAGCTTTTATTTTTCCTTGTGCGTCGGTAGTTTCAAAATAGTGTGGAGGGAGAAAAGTTGGAGCTGCAGACGTGCCTAGACAGACATCTGATAGCTGAGAATTCTCGGTAACACTTGCTTTTGCCTGGACAAAATTTGATCAAATTAGTATTAACATTAAAATATTCAACTATAGATATGACAAAGGTAAATATGTAATTACTTCTTTTGAAGTGAAAATAATTGGTTGAAGGAGCTTGATATCGAAAGATGGTATCACCACATTTGTTAAGGTCTTGCTCAGAGTGAGATTGCCTAATAATCCTTGGATCGATGACTTGAGGTACTTCCCATCATATTTCGGACCACCTAATATATTTTTAATGGTCGAGAAGAAGTTGTTCCGGCTTAAGATTTAAGGGTATAGACACGATCAGTACTTTATTAAGCAAATCTCCAAAAAATTATCTGTCTTTCTAAATAATTTACCTTCTCTCAGGGAAGATCTTGGGGCCATGCTCCTAGTAGAAGCTAGTAATGATTTTGCAGCATACAAGGGGCGATTATCTTTACCAGGAGCTGTGAGCATAGTTGTAATTAAACCCCCCGTGCTTGTTCCTGCTACCACAACAAAATAATCTGCAATTCTTGCATTATGTCCATCTAATTCCTGGAAAATCACAATCGTATTTATTGTGAAGAGGACGGGAATAATATTTCAGTCGTGTGAGCAGTATTGTGTACGAAACGTGCAGCCAAGAAAGTACCTGTAGTTTGGATTCAAGGAAGCCAAGAAAAGAAAAGCATGAAAGTTGAGTGATTCTATTTGTTGAATAATTGCGTCACAGGAATTATGTTTTGCTCTAATTGGGTAAATTGTGGTGAAATACCCATCATCCAGCTTAGGATTTTTGAAGAATTAGTAACATAATATTATTGCTATGAAAATGACCAGAATATTTATTTTCCCTATTATCACGTGTTAGCAATGAATTATAGTTACTATTGTCACGAAAACTTGTTCCAAGGGTCGTCAAAATGGTGTTTTTGGGGTTCAATTTTACATTACATTTCTCTATCAAACAACCAATCCAAACGGTTCCAACACACAACCAATATATTCACCTCGATTTCTCCTCAATCTCACTCATAAAGGACTACATAATGGTGATGATTTGTAGCCATAAAAATAAGAAGAAAAACAATGAAAGAAGACAAGAAACAGAACCAAAATACCAAGGAAGCAACACATTTTTCTCTCTTCAAAGGGGCTGCCGGTTTCTCTCCTCTCTTACACATGATATCTTTCTTCTTTTCACACAAATTACATACTAAACGGTTAGGGCAAAAACACCGTGTACGTGTGTAGGGCAAAAACACCGTGTACGTGTGTGTGTGTGTGTATATATATGTGTATATATATGTTAGGCTTTAGTTGGGCTAATAAAAGAGGTTAAATGAGCCAAAATTCAAAGTCATCCAAGAGGTAATATAAATGGGCCATGAGCAACATTAATTATTTAAGTTACTTTCAACGACCCACGTTGTTTTCGGGTTGAACCTTTAGACGTGGTTGTTGGTAACAATTTAATCAAACGTTTACATTATCGCCCGAGATCCATTGGGTATCAAAACCCAACAACTATTTGTTCATTTTTTATATCCATTTCTAGTATGTTTTATCATTGATATTGTCCGCACTTGAAATTTTGGTATCATTTGTCAAAAGTTCCTGAACTTCTGTCGAGGGAACCTGAAATCTCTTCAGTATACTAATTGGACTTGAACAAGAATTCAACAAAGCAGAGATCATAGCCCATGAGAGTTACAATTGAAAGTAAATTTGATGCAGGACGAAAACGTGAATAATCATGAAGGTGTCATGTTCGTAATATATGAACAGGTATTTGTTTGAATTTCGCTCGAACGAACGTATATTGATAAACCTTAGGTGGTTTATTTATATGGAATCTACCCATTAATTGAAAATCTGAAATATCTTATTAATCAAGAACCAAATGAATTATTTTTACAATCTTAAAGCGTATTTATAAACTCAAAACAATTCCTAATTGAAATACAAATCCAAATAATCTAAAAAACTATTAAACAAATATGAATAAAACTAAAATAATATAAAAATGATGAAAATACCCTTAAACTAACTCAAAATAGAAAAACTCTAAAAAATGGCTCCAAATGACGGAAGTTGATTACAAAATTTTGACTGCATCATGAAAAAAATATGTGCAGAATCGAGAAAGCTTCTGGATTATACTTACGGACAAAAATCTGATATTCAAGTTGAAAGTTATGTATATTTTTGTAGATCCTCCCAATTTTTTCTTTTTTCCAATTATTTATGATTTTTTCTTCTAACTGTCCCACATTATTCCCTTCCACTTCGATACAAATCGACCCTTAGTTGTCATCGAGATACAAAGGCTCATGAGAGGAAAACTCATCGTTTGAATTTGTAATGGTAAACAAATCTTTCACTTTAACTTTAGAACATTTACGTACCTTCCCTGTTGGTACAATCTTAATCTTTTTATCCTTCCAATTAAACTTGTAGATATTCTCTCTACCCTCATTTATGGCATTCACATCAATTTCCCACAATTTGCCCAACAAAATGTGACACCTATTCAACTTAACATGATTATAAATAACTTCTGATTTGTGACAAGTCTCAATTGATAAATGTACCTTACAAATTTGAGTAACTCGAATAAACAAACCCTTCTTAGTCCATCTAATCTAATAAGGACTTGATGCGGTTCGTTTTGCAGCTTTATATTATGCACTAGCTTCTTCATAATCAGATTCCCACAACTACAACTATCTATGATGAGACTGCAAATAACATCATTGGCCTGAAATATCTTTTCACATAGTTAAATATTTCTGCTTGGGTGAGCATAAGATTTTATCCACAATACATACAAAATATTTTTGTACTTCTCCACAAACTTCATCAATATATTCTTCCTCTTCATCTTCCTTATCTTTGACATTCGATTCGCTTTCTTCTACTGCAAGTTTCCTATTATTTTCTCTCTGAACTATGGGTTCCGCGATCCGTTCATGGTTGATTTCCTTATTGCCAGGTTTATGACTCTACCCATTGTTTCCAACAACTGTAACAACAATTGACGGATCTTTTTATTCTGAGTAGTAAGATTGTCAAGCCATCGATAATGAACGTCCAAATCTGCCATATTGGAACCACCAATTAATTGAAAAACTAATTATCTTATTAATCAAGAATCGAATAAATTATTTTTACAATCTTAACACATATTTATAGACTCAAAATAATTCCTAATTAATGTGAAATTCAATTTTATAAACAAATCCAAATAAACTAAAAAACTATTAAACAAACAATAAAACTAAGATACTGTAAAAATGACTAAAATACCTTTAAATTGATTCAAAATAGAAAAAATATATATACTAAAATAGAGCTCTAAACGATGAAATTTGACTTCAAAAGTTTGACAATATCATGAAAAAAATATGTGCAAATTTGAAAAAAAGCTTCCGGATTGTACTCTCGGACAAAAATCCGATATTCGAGCTGAAAGTTATGCAAAAGGTGAATGATTATGCATTTTGCTTTAGATAGCCAATCATTAATTCAGAGAAAAACTAAACTTTTTTCATTCTAGTTTTGTGTGTAGTTGTATTTAGTTGGAATCATGCAACATGTACAATATTAGTTAAAAATATTCTACATGGCATCATTATATTCATCCATTTTAAAAAACTATTTGCTACGTCACGTGCTTGGATTTTAGTTTTATTCATTTATGGTGTGTTTGAGCCACATTATTTTGGAATAATGTATTTTAAAATAGTAGATTGATGGAGAATGTATGGTTGAAAAAAAGGAAAAATTATTGATGTGATGAATAATATTATTTTATTGAAGAATGTGTGGTTGAAAATGAATAGAAGAATGATAATGCAAAAAATGATATGATTCAAACAGGGGCTTAGTTGAGACAAGTAGTTTTTGAATTTAAAACTTCTCCAGTTTTGTTTCATGTACCTTGTCAGGTCTTCCATGACCAGAATTAGAGATGATAGCGGGGCGGGGTTCGGGGTGGGCCTACCCCTTTTCCTGCACCGTTTTTTTTTTCAAAACATTTTAGTTAAAATACAAATTCAAAATTTTAAGTTCAAAAGCAAATAATGCTCAAATTAACTAAATCAATATCCAAAGCAAGCACTCGAAACAAACAATGTCCAAAATTAATTAATTTTTTTTATTCTTCATGGGGCGGGTTCGGGTCGGGGCGGGGCGGCGAGGAGAAGCGAGGCGGATTTTTTTTGCCATCACTAACCAGAATAATGGACTTGCAATACAAGGATTGTTCGCAAAACTAACAACTTAATTGGCAGATTTTAACCCTTAGGCTCATGTCTAAATATTCTCATTCAATTTGGTTGATCCGTTTTGTATTTATATTTTAACTTTCATTTCTTTAATGTCTATTAGCTTGCATATTTTTTCTTTTTGTGTGCTAGTATAGTTATTGTTATTTTGGTTTTGAGCATTATTGATACAAGGTGAAGTTTTTTAGAATAGTTCTCAAGTCTGTATGGACATTTACTTTGTGTATGGTTTACGTGGCTGCTATATTTCTCCGCCTCTCAAATTCAAGATTTGACAGACATGAATAAAATCCAAGATTTGATGGAAAGATCTAATAATATTGTGTCTCACGAAGCAGCCAAAAATCGAACCTGAGGCTCACAAAGCATTTATATCTCATAGGTGGCATCAAGAAATTCCATTAACTTCTCTTCCCTCTTTATGCACTATACCGTGTTGGATAAATTGGTACATCAGTTATATTCCATTAATAAAAAATACGTGCATGCAAAGACGATAGAACCGTGACTTACATGTGCTAACTATAGATTAAAATTTTTACTTACCGAAATCGAGATACGAGTACAAATATCGACTTATTGGAACGTAGAAATTAGAAGGAATGAATCCCGGACGATGATGTAAACGTCGAATGAAATTATTATCAACAATCAAGTCTAAATGCTCAATTTGAAAATAACGTGGGTCGTTGAAAGTAACTTAAATAATTAATGTTGCTCATAGCTCATTTATATTCCTCTTCTTTGAATGCTACACGTTCTTTTTTGCCCGTTATGATTAATTTCTCGATCTTTTCATGCTCCTCTTCTTCAATTGAAGTTTTCTCGAGTTCAAAACTTTTGACAAAAAAATAATGACATCTCTATGGAGAGTTTTCCCCTTTTGTTGTATTTGTAAGAAGTTCGGTTGACGGGATTCT
This sequence comes from Fraxinus quadrangulata, assembly GCA_903798255.1. Taxonomy (NCBI): domain Eukaryota; kingdom Viridiplantae; phylum Streptophyta; class Magnoliopsida; order Lamiales; family Oleaceae; genus Fraxinus; species Fraxinus quadrangulata. The sequence continues at coordinate 3,311 of CAIGRB010036337.1, read as the reverse complement.
CTTCATTGATGTCCATTGATAACCGATGAAATAAATAATCACATAGGCAAATCACCCACATCAAATTGTGGTGAAAGAAATAATGCAACGTGTAAGTCACCCATGATAGTTTCATAAAGTTCACATTCTACTTTTATATCACGTAATCGTTGTTCTACAATGAAATCTCTCACAAGCACATCTCCTTCATCAATTTCTTGAGTTGTCAATTGTTGTTGTCTTATGATAAAGTCACATACAAGCATTTTGTTGAAATCAACCATAGTCATCTTTTATCATACTATTTTTTTCTTTTATATATTCAGAGAGAGAGAGAGAGAGAGAATAAAATTGAACAAAAATAATAATATAAGAATATAGGTAAAAGTACGAATTAGTATCAAGGTAATTAAGATCAAACTAAAACTCAATCCCCGGTAGTGACGCAAAAAACTTGTTCAAGAAAATATATTTCAAATTAAAATCACTGAAAGTGTACGGCTCGTTAGCAAATAATAAATTGGATTTTTAGTCCAAATATAGTCCTACGAAGATTGGTTAATTCAATTTTAATTATCGCAAACTTAATCGAAACAAGAATAATGTGATGTATTTGTTGTGACAAAATTATGAATAAATTAATCTACTTTTGCAATAATGAGTAAATTAACTAAACTAAATGTAAATTATTCTAAATACAAATTAATATGTTTAATAAATGACAAACGTACTAGGATCCAGAATTCTCATGCAATAATCAATTTTAACTTTAGTTTTATACATTGATAACACGATTGAATTTTGATGAATCAATGTTTCTATTTTATTTAACAACCTCCCTCGAGTAATGTTAAACCTACTTTTATATATGATCCAAATATATTTCTATGATGGATGCGAACATATAAAAGTGCACAAATTTTTATGAACACTTAAAAATTCACATAAGACATAAAGGTATATTTCTATCCCTATCGGATCTTATGATAATTTATTTATGTCGAACCTATTTTCCTTCTTTCGAATGCATAAAATAAGTCACCACATTCACACAACTATAGTGCACAATAATTGTGGAGAAAAATAAAATCATATGACTCTTTCAATAAGAAAAACGTTTTTTTAATGTCAAATATATAAAACTAAAAATTAAAAACTCATGTTACATGGTTCATCGTTCTCTTAGCACAAAAAAATCTAGCCTAACATGTTGTGAAGAATAAAGAAAAAGATATAAATATTGTTCATCACTCGAAAATTCTTGAATTCAATCTTGAACTTCTTGGATTTGATCTTAATGTGTTCTTGGCCTCATTTTGTAATTAATTCTCACCACCCTAATTATTTTTTGAGAGTTGGTATTTATATCCCTATAAAGAGTTCCAAAAGATCTCCAAAAATCGTGCATATCATGGCTCAAACGGAAGTTTCCTTGTTGGAATTGAATTTTGAAGGAAATTGAATTTTTTTTCTCGACTTGGCCTGGACGGGCCCCTAAACATAAAAGTTGGCTCATGTTATTTAAGCCTAGGAGCCTGACCAATATAACTGGGCGGCTGCGCAGTTATAAAAATTTTGCGAATTTTCCTTTCAGCCATTTTCTTCATTCTTTCGGTTATAAAAAATTTGCTGAATTTCGACCACTGCTGCATTGGTGTTAACATGATCAAATGGGCGTCCATCTTCCAAATACAATGCTTCTTCCACTTCTTGATGGAGGAACTAACTCTTGACTAATTATTTTGACATAGTCTAGAGAAGAAAAGAATTAAAAATCAATTATATGAGATTGACTTGGAGTGAAGAAAATAGAATTATGGAAATCATATTTATAGATTTTCATGTATATCTTCCAATCGAATGCATCTTTTGGCAAAATTAATTACAACTATTAGATGATACCATTTCAAGATTGTGGTCAAGATTGAACCTTATCAAAATGTCGCGATTCTTTATTATGCACATTTTACACTTGAAGAGTTGCATCCAATCGACACACCTATTGGAGACTTGTTCAATTCACACATTGTAATTCTTATATTACCCTGAAATTTCGACTTACTGCTATGTGTTGCTACTATTTATTTGTTTAGTGCATATAAACTCCATCTGCATCAGTCGTCCTGGGGAATATATTATGTGTAGGAGTGTCTCCATTACGAATGTGCTAGCTAACTGAATCCTACTTTAAAGACACCTGCTCAACTATACAAGAAAAGCGTGCAAATATTAGATTGGTGATGACCTCGAGATACTAGGCTAAGAATGTCATTCCATCATTGGACAACACATTTCAGCCAAGGTTTTCGGCATATATACACTATTTACTGCTATGTAGAACTAGGGGACGTAAAATGAGATTGGGATTCCTGGGTATCCAGCCTTGCCACATAAGGTGATGCAGTGAGAAACAAGGAGATTAAAAAACTTGTTGATTTTGTGAATACTCGAAAATTAGGGAAATAAGAGTAGTTGATTCACGAATAATACCGATTTATCGACACAAAAATTAGAGAAAAATCTGAAAGAAGTTCAATTCAGCAAACAAGGAAACCAAAGTCAATAGTAAACCTATTTGATGTCTAATCATAATTGCTTCCAAGTCCTTGGTCTCTCCTAAAAATAATTATTAAGCCCCTACTTTATGAAATAACCAAAATGATATTATTAAATAAAAATTGAACGGAAATTCACTCCATCTCCTTCCAAGCCGCGGTCTCCACGCCATTGTGCATCGACCCACCTGTTAATCTCCAATTAAACTCTGTTTGCATCGTAAGGTCACCTGAGGCACCTGAGGGAAACAATCATGGGGTGGTGTTGAGATACCGACTTTCAGTTCCAGTAGAAACTTGGGAATAATTAACCTAAATTTGATGGATCCATTAGACACTGCATTCGTAGTGCTCTGGCTTTGTTCTTTGCTACGATCATAGGAATTCAGTCCTCAGGCTATGATAATTCTAGTGCACGAAGTGGAAGCCACCAAGGAAGTGTGCACTGAATGCTGAAATACATGGTTACAACTTGTACTCTTGGAAGTGAGCTCTAGGAACTCCTTCACTGCTATTAATATTATAAATCCAAGAACAAAAGTGTTGCGTTTTTTGTATCGCAAGTGTACGATATTGTAACAAGTAATATAATGACATTTGAGTCCGGATTATCGTTCCCACGAGGACTATAATTTAGTCTTAATCTACTTTGTCTAACTCCTATTTGATGAAAGTAAATAAATAATGATAATGTTTGTGAATAATTTTTCTTGCTTGTGAACTAATAGAAATTAATAAAAATTGCACACACTAATTTAATAAAGATTCGAATGAGTA
>CAIGRB010036316.1:98606-116825 GCA_903798255.1 Fraxinus quadrangulata | reverse complement strand
TCAATAAGAACTTGAAGAGTTGGGAAGAGTGTTTACCTTTCATAGAGTTTGCATATAATAGGGTCACACATTCTACTACATCGGTTTCACCATTTGAGATTGTTTATGATTTTAATTCACTAACACCTTTGGATTTAATACATTTTCCTATGAATGAACGAGGTAGCTTAGATGTAAAAGAAATGCCGAGTTGGTAAAGTCACTCAATGAAAGGGTAAGGGTGCAAATTGAGAGTAAAAACAAACACTTTGCGTCGCAAGCAAACAAGGGCTGGAAAATTGTATTTGGGTACATTTCAGAAAGGAATACTTTCCAGAACAAAGGAAATCGAAGTTGCAACCACGAGGGGACGGTCCATTTCAAGTATTGGAGAAAGTCAACGATAATACATACAAATTGGAACTTCTAAGTGAGTTTAATGTTTTAGCAACTTTTAATGTCTGATCTCTCTCTTTTCGATGTAGGTACTGATTCGAGGACGAATCCTTTTGAAGAGGGAGATGATGATATAATCCAGGAGTCGAGCCCAACGAAGCCGAGCTCAGGACGAGACCCGTTGAATATCGAAAGAGGCCCGATGACGCGTTCAAGAGAAAAGCAAGTGAAAGAAGTGATGTTATTGCTTACTCAAGCTACGGTGGATGAAATGACGTTCTTGACGGTTAAAGGAACAAGTTTCATGAAAAGCTCGAGGGCCGAAAAGAATTAGAGCAATTTGATTCGAGCCACGAAAAAAGAGGGAGAATTTTATAACTATGCAACCGCATAGTTATAAAAACCATGCGGTCGCATGGTGATATACTGTGAGCAGCTTGGGATTTTTTGAGCCTTCTATGCTACCGCATAGAACAAAATTGGATAGATTTTTTTCTTTTTCCGCGAATTTCCTTATTTTACTAAAATTATATTTTATTGCTATCTTTTGTAATCTTCACAAGTAATTTCCGATTTTAATTAGNTTTTCTTTTTCCGCGAATTTCCTTATTTTACTAAAATTATATTTTATTGCTATCTTTTGTAATCTTCACAAGTAATTTCCGATTTTAATTAGAATCTAGGGTTTTCCTATAAATACTTCATCATTATTCATTGTATGGACATTTTGATAAATTATTATTGAAATATATTAGAGAAACTATTGTGTTTTTCAACTTTGTTCTTCTTAAAACAATTTGAACTTATCAAGATGATTCTTGTGGTGTTCAACATCGGGTGCGGAACACGCGTTGTGTAATCAAGAGGTCATTCAAACTCTATTTTTGTTTGGTTGCTTGGTTCATCAATTCTTGGTTCAAACTCAAAATCAGGATTATCCTTTGGACTTTCTTGGGATCTTCAATCGTATTGTGGGTTGCATAGTTTTCGTTGCTACGTGGTTCTCATAACTCTCTCTATATATGTTGTGGCCCTATAAATTTATGTGGTATAATACTCCGCTTTTATGGGGAATATATAGAGTTTAGTATATACTAATTGTATTTCATTGCAATGAGGATACGTGATAGTGTACAGTCAATGGATTTGTATAGAATAGGGTATTCTAATCCCAATGAGTAATAGTGGTGGCAACTTTTACTTCAAATAAAATTCTAATCCAATAAAAAAAATTTATCCCATATCCATCTTTAGATACACATGGCTAGTCCTCATCCAAATTCAATTTGATTAAAAAACTAATAAATTACAGTTTCTTTAAACTTCAATAACTTGAGACTAATTTATCTGAATTAACTTTTTCTCGAGCTTAATATATTTGATTAATTACGAGCTATCCAATGAACCCCATATTGATATACTTTTCTCGCTTTAACAATATCTAAATATTTAACACAAAATTTGAAGTTAATAGATATATCACTTTAGTCCCCAACTTTTCAAAATAATAAAAATATAGCATGTAAAATAATTAAATTTTAATCTAAAGTTTTCGGGGCATTACAAGAAGTTTTAAGTTTCCCAACACTCTAATTAATGAACTCCAATGTTCGTTAGTAGAATTATTGGTATATCGACTTAGCTTACTTACCGATAGGCTATATCTGACTTTTTACAATTCAATAAGTACATTAGACTTTCAATTATGTGGGAATACTCTAATTGTTGTTTACCATTTAGATTGTTGGTAAAATTGGTGTATAATTATATTCCTTTTAACCAAAGATACATATGTATGTAAATACGATAAAATTGTGACTTACTGATGCAAAATATCAAATAGAGTTTTGACTTATTGAACAAGGATATGTGCATGAAAATCTATACAAATTGCAACTTACTGAAACATAGAAATTAGAAGGAGATTATATGCCAATGTAAATCTCCTTTAGACAAATTTCGCAACTGCACTAGTGCTAACATGTGCAAAGGAACGTCTTACTCCCGAGATAGAACATTTCTTCTAAAATTAATATATGATTATTAATTTTGTCGAACGAACCAAAATTTGATTGTACTCTTCTAGAGCCGATGATATCGAATAATAAAATAATGAATACGAAACTTAAAAATAATTTGAACATTATTTTGACATAATTTGGAGAAGGAAAGAGTTGGAAATCAATGAAATGTACGTGATTTCGAGTCAAGAAAATGGGATTAGGAGGGTCATACTTATAGACTCGAAATCACGTANAACGTCTTACTCCCGAGATAGAACATTTCTTCTAAAATTAATATATGATTATTAATTTTGTCGAACGAACCAAAATTTGATTGTACTCTTCTAGAGCCGATGATATCGAATAATAAAATAATGAATACGAAACTTAAAAATAATTTGAACATTATTTTGACATAATTTGGAGAAGGACGGAATTAGAAATTCATGATTTGAAATTAATTTGGAGCAAAGAAATTGGGCGTAGGAAGTTCTAATTTATCCATTTGGCATGTGCATGAAACGCACATAAGATCCGTCCAATTTTGATTTAGGAAAAATCTTCTCATTACCATTTCCTTTTGTTAAGAACTTTTTTGTTTTTTCAATTCATTTCATACCTATCACTAAGTATTTAGTTTGAGATTCCCTCGCTTGACAATAGAAGAATTCTTATTCTACATATTCTAAGAGGAGATAATTCATATTCTCCACTTGCCTCCTCCAAAATGGTTCGTATAAAACACACAATACCAAAAGCATTTTCAACAGAATAAATTTTTCTAGTGAAAGATTTGATAGTACATTTTCGGACCACCATCAACCCATTCTGCAATATCAACTTTTTACGTTTCTATTCCAATTATGAATACTACATAAATGAAACTTTATAAGGAAACACCATGATAGTGTAGAGTGCAGTTGTACGTGTCTTAAGATTGTTGTCGAAGTTAATAACTTGTACAATCAAAATAAAGAAAAAACTAAAAACGGAGATGAAGTGAGAGATGACGTGGTAAACCTCCATTAGAAAGATTTCGCCTCGTGTACACACGCCAATAGGAGTATCTGACGTTTGTCTTTCAAAATACAATGCTTCTTCCAAAGTCGGTACTATACTATACCAATATGATTATCAAACGTTTGTCTCCATTAGAAATATTCTGCCTCCTGTGAACCTCATAAAAATGCATCCCAACGTAACCTTCACAAGGATTACATGCCATAATCAGGATCGAGGACGGGGCTAGGGCCATGGGGCCTAGGACCCGAGTCGTGGGATGCAGGCACAAGTAGCTAGCCTTAAAGCACTAATGGCAAGCCATGGACTAGCCATGGTGTAGGTGGACTAGTAGTATCAAATTACTAACTACAAATGTGTTCCACAATATAAATAAGTAAAAACTTTTGTAATCTTTCAATGGGGAATTCAATTCCATCACTTTCACTCAAAAAATCTAATGGGTTTTTAATATCTAACGTGCTTTAAATTGAAGACTTTTTCAATTCACCTAAATAACTTCATTAGCTCACTAAATAAATAATTCCACTTAATGTCTTGATCCAAATAAACATTAAATAGTCCAATTTAATGTATTGATCAAAACTAGACTCAATTAATTTCAATAATTACCCACGCGAATGGAAGAAGTCAACAATGATATATGAAGATGTAAAAGTGTACTGCTAAAATTTAACGCATCAGGATCAATATCTTTCACTTTGAACCTTTTTTAGTAACCGGACTTACTTTGCTAATAGCAAACATAATGTTTTGAACTGTCAGCTATTATTATAAGCCAAGACAATAGATAAATCACATTATTCCACATATCAAGCTTTAGTTCCCTGTTTATTATTTCAACCTTAAAATCTCTTGGGTTTTGTAAGTGTATTAGAGAATTTACCTAAGTAAGATTCTCATTTGAGCTAACCAAGTTCACACTCACATAAGTGATGTTTTATAAAGAGTGCCCTACATACTCCACTTGTACTATTTACAATATATATTCGTCATTAAAAGCATAACTTATTGATAAGTGTATTTTGTACATTTATCTGGCTCGGTAAATGAGATTGATTATTGTGATTTTGATGAATTATGACTTAATTATGTATATATTTTGTTTCTTAGGTAAAACTCGATGTAAATTGAAGAAATTAGACAAAATGAGCGAAGATGGGGGTAAAATGGAAGAAATCTAAACTTTGGAGGACCAAAATGAAATATTTAATAGTTGATTCGGACCAAAAAAATGATTATTGAAGATCAAATATGATTAATTGGATTCAATTAGAAGTCAAAGGAGTAAAGAATTGAAATAAAATCAATTTTCAGCCGTACAAGTTTTGCTTCAGATTTTCAGCCTCAAATTGAGACATATTTTTGGCATAACAAATATTCTAACTGAAAAATAATATTTCTAGAAAAATGGTATCTCTTTGAGTTAGCTTTCAAATGTACTTTGAATCGTCTAAATTAGATATTGGGAGAGAAAGATATGATAAAAATACTGACAGATGCTCGAACTCTTGCTAACCAGCGCATGCTAGCTATATGTCTGCACGCGAACGAACCACTCTTTTCGATTTACCGAGACCAAATCTTGAAATGGCCTGTGTGCGAGCAAGTAGATGGTGTTCCCGAACCTACCAAATTTCATCTAATGGGGCCAATTTTCCTTTTTGGATTAAAATTCTTTTGGAAACCTAATTAAATATAGAACTTGGGCATAACACTGGGTAACTGTCTCTAACCTCTTAATATCATATCAAATCATAAAATTTATGAAGAAGATGCCAATTGTTATATTTTGAGAAAAGAGATCAAACCCTATCAAAAATTGAAGAATTCAACATTGGAATTGAAAATAAAGGTTTCTTACATTCTTTCAAGATCTGGATGATATTTTTCTATTCTTCTTCTTATAATTTATAGAAAATCATGCTAGGCTAGATCCGTTTGTGTAGTGGATGAAATGAACCCTATTGTTTATTTAGTTTAATTAAAGATTAGTAGTTTAATATTTCTCGTGTTTCTTGATTAATTTTGCATCCACATTACATTATTTAATTATTTGATCACAAATTAGATATTTAGTTACTCGTTGTAATGTTGGAAGACTAACAATAAGTTTAGAAAGCGGCAAAGTTAACACAAGAGAAATAAATGTTAGGAATAAAAATATTACTTGTGCAATCATGTAGAAAATCTGAAATTTAATGCGTTCTTTTCATTCGAATTCATACTCGAAATAGACTCGAGGTCGTTATTAGAATACAATCAATTTATTGTGGAAAAGAAAGTTAAATACCTTAATTTTATTGATTATCAAGAATGCTTGAACGGAACTAGATTCTATAACTGAGAATTGAAATAGATGACAATAAACAGATTCGAAATCCAATACAATCATTCATAATTTGATACAAAACCTACTTTTACAATATTCTTAGATTAATCTAGAATAAATGAATAAATCAACACCTTTGTGTTACATAATCCAATTTTCATACAAAGCTAGTAAATTTGAATTGAAATTTATTTTCTATGGAACGATACTCTGAATTCATCAAATCTATTAATTATCAACAATCCCGTACGCTTGTAGAAATCCCTCGAACAATCTTTTGGCGCCGTTGATGAGGATTATAGTATTTAATTTGAGTTTAATAACTTATATAGGATTCAAATTTTCTTTTATTTGTTTTAGGCTATTAATTATACACATAATCTCCCTCGTTTGTTTGTTTTTTAAAATCGGACCTTGCCGGTTCAACTGGAAAACTTGGGAATGGGACCCAAATCCCATCAGATTATAATAAATTAATTATTTAATAAAAAAGGGTCAAATATACTAAAAATCGGTCGATAAATAGGGAACCGAGAACTCGTCATGGTTTTAACAATTGGACCAGTTCCAAAACTTATTTTTTAAAAAATTACTATATAATGAAAGGTTACCTAAGAGATGGAAACCCATTTACCTATTTTCCTACCCTATGGAGCTTTTTTATATCTATTTCTTGAGTCCCATAATTGATAAACTTCTAATATGAGATTGAAAAACTTCAATGATGCACACTTGTTCAATATTATTTATGGCCACATGGTGCATGACTACAAAATTAAATTACTCAATTCGTATAGATCGTAAAATATTTGTTCTAATCTTACAAATTGAAATGACTTTTGAAAATATCCAACAAATAAAAAACTAATAAGTTTTATATATTAAAAAACATACATTTGAAATATTTGTATTTATTTTGAATTGGTGGTGTGAAATTTTGATTATATATTGTTGTCAAAATAAAATTAAAATGCTTATAAATATTTATTTATTTCCTCTAGTTTGACCCCATATCGATCTAGGTTGAATCTTTTGACCCTTAACCATTTCTCTTTCTTGGATCGACGCTCGGACCGATTTTTAAAATATTGGCTTTTGGCAATTTATTCAAGATTCTAAAGAAATCAAGCTCCTACCGTTGGACCCCTAAACTGAAAGGACGTTTAAGCAATGAAGAAGAGAATATAGAGAAGCAAGAGCAGTGGTAGAAAATCAGAATAAAAATCAAATTCAGTTACCACCAGATCTGCTAGCACAACCAGTTATGTTAAGAACAGTTGCCCACTATGGTGAAGTATATGTATGGGATTATGTGATTCTCACTCCAACTCCTATGCAATTGGCTATTATCTATCTACCTTTTGGACATGCCAACTACCACATTCAATCATATGCCATCAACTTGTTTTAGAATCATTAGGATATTGGATTCTCTAAAAAACCAATTGACAACTTGAGAATGGCTATACTCACTACCTTTTCGGAGCATCATTTCGTAGAAAGGTACTAAAATTTATCTTGAAACTTTTCCTACTATCTCGAGTCCATCAAATTAGAAATGAAATTATACTTTCAAGTAGGAGTACCTCCAAAGTTAGCAAGAAACATGGGAGAGGTTCAAGGACTACAAAAAGTATCCAAAACTAGACATTTCTAAAAAGGCCCAACTCTACATCTTCTATTTAGGCTTGCATTCTAAATACCTTAACATGTCTGACGCTTTAGCAAAATGATCAATAATGGATATGCCCATTGACAGAGCATATGAGTTGTATGAGAAAATTACAGAAAATAACTGCTATGTGGCCAACTGAAGGGGAAACTACAAGGAAGACAATAGGTATTCACAACATAGATGCAGTTACAACATTGGTAACCAAGATGGAAGTAATAACAAAGAAATTAGACAACCTAACTCAAAATGTGAGCATGATACACCAACCAGCACCAGATCATACAATTACAATATGTCATTTAGCCTCGACTTACATTTATCAGTTTGAAGAGGTACAATATGCACATAATTTTTAGAAGCAACAAGATAGCCCTTACTCCAACACCTATAATTCAGGTTGGAGAAAACATCCAAACCTTTTATGGGTTAATAATCAAGTTCAGGGATATTAGTAAAGGGCAACCCACTAGGATTTCAGCAATAATAAGAGAAAAAGCCATTGTTGAAAGAATTAGTAGATCAATACATTACAAAGACTAATACTCTTTTTCAAAACCAACAAACTGTAATAAAAAATTTGAAAACTCAAATGGGATAGATAGTAGTGGTATTGTCCAATAGAACACATGGTATCCTACTAAGCAACACATAAAAGAACTACGGGAACATATATTAGCAGTTAAAGTTGTGAATTCTGTAGTTGTTGATATACCATCGATTAGGTCTGCGCTCGAGTTCGACCATATGTGCCACCTATTTCATTCCCTTAAAGACTTCAAAAGTAGCCAAAAAAAGGAACATGTTCATACCATCACTACAAGAAGTGGAGTTCAACTGTCAGGAATCACTATGAAGAAAAAAGGGATCGAGGAGAATCATGAACCTATCATAAGTGAAGAACAAGTAGTTCAGTCAGAAAAATCAGCAAAGAATAATCAAGAAGAACAGTTAGATAGTCTACAGGTTATGGCAATCATTTTTGTCAATCAACACATATATAAGTTGGAGAAAAATTTAAGAAGTTTTTGGATGCCTCAAACAACTTCACATCAGTATTCCTTTTATTGATGTCATTCTACAAATTTCAAATTATACTAAGTTTTTTAAAGAGATGTTGACTAAGAAGAAAAAAGTTGCCAGTAGAAGAAACATTAGCATTAACCGAAGAGTGCAACCAATCCTACAGCATAAGCTCCCTCTTAAATATAAAGATCCAGGGAGTTTCACTTTACCTTTCTCTATAACAAATTTACATAATTTAAATGCTTTAGTTGATTTTGGAGAAAGTATTAGTTTGATAACCTTGTCTATCTACATGAAATTGTGATTGGGAGATCCTCAAACAACTTGAATAATTCTATAGTTGGTTGATAGAACACTCAAGCATCCTTATAGAGTGGTAGATAATATGCTCATTAAAGTTGGAGATCACATATTCTTTTCAGCTGATTTTATTATCCTTGATATAGATAATCAACACATGCCATTAATTTTGAGAAGATCATTCTTAACAACTGGATGAGCATTAATGGATTTTTGGAAAGAGTAAAATAATCTTGAAGATGGAAGAAAAATAAGAAAACTTCATCATGAATAATCTACTTGGGCAACCACCTTATCTAGAGGAATGCAAACTGATTGACCATGAAGAAAATGAGGATTAGGATAGTCATAAGAACAAGAATGGAGTTGGTGGATTGGTTGGAATGGATAATAATGAAACCCTTATAATTTTAAAGGTCAAAGATGAATTAAAGAACAACTGTCAATGCCGTGGATGGTAAGGTTAAAAACTCTCTTTTCAAGTCACCATGAATAGCCAAAATATCAAAGTCAAGTTAATGACTATAAACAAGTACTTACTGAGAGATCTCCATATTTTCCCTCTAGGTTATTTTTGAGCTTATTATAAATTGTTTCATATTATGATCGACTCTATGTATTTTGAAGGAACATAACATCTGAACGCATTGGACAGGGAAAAGTATAGCAAGTGAATTGGGTTTCTTTGTATTATTTATGAAGGTTTTATTTACTGTTTTGAACTTTAGTTTTGTCTTAGGATTATTTTCTTCGGTTGGCTAAAGTTGCTTTTCGGATCTGGTTCTCACGTTAGATTCTTTTTTTTTTTGAAGATTACTGGGTCACTACATCATTTCTTCATTTTCTATGACCTTTCAACTTTGCTTTTCTGGCAAATTTAAAATTCAAACTAGTCTTTCTCTTTATTTCATGATGATGGTTTATCCTATGAGATTATATGTGTATTGTATCTGCTGATGATATCTTTCTACAAATGGTGGCGGTGCATTGTGGGATTTAATGGCATGGTTATTTTCTTTCTATTGATGTTGTAGGACTTTTATGAAGACTTGTTTGAGGAGCTCAACAAGTATAGAGAGATTGAATGCTTGAACATCTGTGACAATTTGGGTGACCACATGGCAAGTTCCCTTGACTCGTTCATGTGGTATCCTATTGGCATTTTTAGTCTTCTTGCTTTTTGATCACATTAATAATCATATCCCGTGTTTTGGCGGGTTGGCAATGTTTATGTTTAGTTCAGAGAGGAAGAGCATATTCATATCGTGTACTTTTGAGATAGTAATCGTTCCCTTATATTCGTATCAGGTACATGGTTTTCTAGCATTATATTATCGCCAATAGGGTTTTAGCTTGTCTCGCTCACAATTCATTAGATAAAAAACTCCAATTAAGAAAGCTCAGAAAGTATTTTTTTTCCATTCAAAAATTTCTTTTTTTTTTATCATTGCCGTGTATATCATTGGACTCGTAAGGTTTACTCCAAGTTTCACGGGATGCCTTTTTTCTTAACACAGAAAGGGATACCTTGCAACAGTAATCTACTCTACTAGATTACCTTTCGCCTTCTCTTGGTCGATTCGGGACGAAAGAAAATTTGATTTCTATTTGTAGAAAACTTCCAACATAAAATTGAGATGCATTGAAAGTAACTTGATCATTGATTGCTTAAAAGCTAAAATATACAATTGACGAAAGTAGGAAATTACAATGGTTGGTATAGGGGGCGAACACCAGAAATCTTGAAAGATTTTTGAAAGATTAATACTCCATATAATAGCTTGCGGAACAAAAACATAAGTAATAGTAGTAGACGTTTAAATGACAAGAAATTATACTAAATGTTTACTAATATCAAAGATATTTTACAACAGAAATAAACTATTACAATGAAAAGGAAATTACAACTCAAACTGAACTAATATTTACAATGTGCAACCGAAGTTGGGCAAACTGCGGCTGCGATTGGGTCAAGAGGTTTAAGTAAAGCTGCGGTCCTTGATATTCCTCCCCCATTTATTTTAGCAACATTCTCAGAGCCATCGATGAATGATATACTTTATTTAATGTTTTGAAGGCTCCAAGGTCTTTTTCTTTTTCCCAAGTATTCTCCTCGCTGCTGTATCCGCTCCATTTGACCAAGTACTCTTGATGATATTTCCTAGAAGCTCGAGTAGTACGATGGTCTAGTATAGCTTCAGTAACCTTCTTTTCGACCTTTCTCAGTTCAAACACAGTTCGCTTCGGCTCATTTCTGAATGCGTCATCCTTGTCTACAAAGTATGGTTTAAGTACACCAACATGAAGGACCTTGTGAATTTTGTACTATGAAGAGAGTGCAACTCTATATGCGACTCTTCCAATTCTCTTCACGATGGGTAATGGTCTAATATATTTTGGTATCAATCTTGGGTATTTCCCTATTGTCGGTTTATAACAGTTTCTATCGAAGAGTTTACCATTACTAGATCTCCAACATTAAATTCAAGAAAACAACACTTTAGATCTGCAGACTTTTTGTATCGTTTCTGAGCTTTCTCAAGATAACTCCGAGCAATTTCAATGTTTTGTTTTTACACTTGAGAGAAGCTTTTTGTTTGAGGGGACTTGGTACTTTGATCGATATCCACAATATGAGAGAGTAACAGTTGCTAGCCAGTAACAATCTCAAAAGGACTCTTATTGGTGGAAAAACTCTTTTAGGCATTGAAACACATCTGAGCCGATCCAAAAGTTTCACCCAATTTTTCTGCGAAATAGAGATAAAGTGTCGAAAATATTCTTCCAGCAAAGAATTGAAGAACNCTCTATTTTTAAAGAGTATATTCTATCATTTGAAGAGTATCTATAAATTTAGAGAGTTAAAATTTTGAAATACTCAAATAAACTCTTTATATTAAATACTTGATTTTACTACTTCCAAAAATATTTGTTATTTTTTTTATCTTTTATTTTAACTAGCTTTTCTTTAGATTATTTTATTGTTTTCCTACATTGAAAGTTGAAACACTTTGAATGCATTTAATTATAAAGAGTGAGTTTGGCTCTTCAAATTTGGAGAGTCAAACCCACTCTCTAAATTAAAATATTAATTTAAAGAGTCTCTTATAGCATAATTTTAAATGTTGACTCTTTAAAATAGAGAACATTTTATGTTTAAAGAGTCTGTTGGAGATGCTCTAACAATCTCAAAAGGACTTTTATTGATGGAAGAGCTTTTGGGCATTGAAACACATCTGAATCGCATCCAAAAGTTTCACCCAATTTTTCTGCAAATTAGAGATAAAGTGTCGAAGATATTCTTCCAGCATAGAATTGAAGTACTCCGTCTGTCCGTTAGTTTGTGGGTGAAAATTAGAACTCATGCTCAAATTTGAACCTAGAATTTGAACAATTTAGTCCAACATATGCCAGTAAATCGAGGATCTCGATCACTGACGATGTCCTTAGGCAATCCATAGTATTTGACAATATGTTTGAAGAAGAGTTGAGCTGTCTCTTCGGCTAATATATACTTAGGCGCTGTGATGAAAGTTACGTACTTTGATAGACGGTCTACCACGATTATGATAGTGGCAAAATCTCCAACGTTTGGCAATCCAAATGTAGTTCATCAATACACTTTCAAATGGTCTTGTTGGGACGGAAAGGAGCTCCAGCAAGCCTACCTTTTTTTGATGATCTGCCTTATCTTGCTAACAAACAAGACAAGTTTTCACATAAGTTGCAATGTCATCCCGCATTTGAGGCCAGTAGTATGCACATTGTAATAGTGCAAAAGTGCGTTCTTCTCTGGGATGCCCTGCCCAAATTGTGTCGTGGCATTCTTTGATTAGTGATCTCCTCAAATCTTCGCCCTTCAGGACATATAGGCGGCGTCCCTTAGTCTTCAATAGACCCCCATCGAGCCAGAATTGTCAAGTTTTACCCTGCTTGATAAGGTAGACCAAATATTGAGTAGTCGGGTCCTTATCCAAAAGCGCCCAAATTTGGTCCCTTGTATTTGTGGTAACTATGCTCCTTGAAAGAGCAACCATAGAGCAAATGGTAGCCAAGTTGGCCCGGCTACTAAGAGCATCGACAACATGATTAATAGATCCGGGATGATACTCTAGCATAAAATTGAACTTTGAAAGAAGTTTCTGCCAACGAGCCTGGTTGTTTGATAGTTTCAGTTGGGACATGAAATTACTAACCTCAATGTTATTTGTCTTCACAATAAATGGAGACCCAAGATAATAGTGACGCCATTCTCTAAGGCAATGGACTACGTCCAACAAATCCTTTTCGTGCGTCGAGTAACGATATTCTATTTGATTCAGTTTTTGGCTCTCAAACGCTGCCGGATGTCTTTCTTGCATAAGGACTCTACCAAGTGCAAAGTTTGAAGCATCTGTATGGACTTCAAATGGTTTGGTCATATCCGGTAAGACCAACATCGGGTTTGTCCAATCCCAATCCTTATCCTTCTTCATCAATTCGGTAAGGGCAATGCAATTTCTGAGTACCCTTTCACAAATCTTCGATAGTAATTACATGACCCGAGAAATGAATGCACATCGTTAGACATTCTTTGGTGGTTGCCAATCTTTGATGGTTGTAACCTTATTTGAATTCATCCATATTTTTTTCTTATTCAATGATGTGACCCAAGAAGCTGATAAACGTCTGAAAGAATGAGCACTTAGATGGTTTGGCATACAGTTCATTCTCTCGTAGCCGATTAAAAACCTGACTCACATGTTGCACATGTTCATCCAAATTCTTGCTATAGATGACTATATCGTCCTGGTACACTACTAAAAATCATCCAAGAAATCGTGAAGTACCTGATTCACTATTGTACAAAACGTTGATGGAGCATTTGTTAAGCTAAAAGGCATCACTTTGAATTCAAAGGCTCCACATCTTGTTACCACCATAGTCTTTACTTCATCTCCCTCTTTGATCCGAACTTGCCAGTATCCGGACTTGAAATCAATCTTTGTATAGTATCTTTGCTCATCTCAGTCGGTTGAAGCAATCAGTGACCAACAAAATAGGATAATTATTCTTTATAGTTATCTTGTTCAAGGCTCGATAGTCGCAGCACTTTCTAAGGAAACCATCGGCCTTTTTCTGAAACAACATGAGAGCTCCATATGGTGATTTCGCGGGCGCGATAATCCCACTTTCCAACATTTCTCCCAATTGTTTCCGAAACTCTTCAAGCTCCAGCTGAGACATACGGTAGGGTGCCCTGACGATAGGTTTGGCACCAGAATAAATTCAATCTCTTGATCAATCGTCCTCCTTAGTGGTAATTTCTTTGGTAACTCATCTGGCATGATGTCCTCAAATTCCTTAATAAACCTTCTCACAGGTTTTGGAATAGGACCAGTCGCTTCTTCGATCTCTTCTAATAAAAGAGTGCACGAAAATGAGGGATCATTCCTTTTGAAACCTTTATCAAATTGCATGGTCAAGATACTCTTCCCTCCTATCTTTTCCACTTGTGTAGTAATGACGCCCAATTTACTACCCATCATCATTAATGAATCAAAATATGGCAACACTGATGTCTTTGTATCCCGAAGAAATTTCAATCCCAGAATGAGCTTGAAATCGTCCATTTGAACTGTCGACAAATTTGTCCTTCCTTTGAAAAGACCTGCTTTGATTGACATAAATTTCGCTACTCCCGCTATTGGTTGAGTAGGAAAGTTGATTGCTTTGACTTTCCCATTACCTCTTTCCAGAGCAAGTCCGAGCCGCTCTACTTCGGTACTTGCGAGGTAGTTGTGGGTAGCAACAGTATCTACCATAACCCTGATTGGCTTTTTATTGATCTTCACATCAATGTACATTAGGCCTTTCGCCTTACAAATGAGAGCCTTCGATTTTTCTGTTCTTACCTCTTTCGAGGAGACATCATCATTTTTAGTAGTCCGGTGTGATAGTGTATTATACTGATGTGAGAATACACCAACTACATCCTCATCATCTTCAGAGTCAGTCTCACCGTAATAGCTAGCTTATGGGGCATCTTGCTTTGAACTCATCCCGCCACTTGCTAGTTGACAATATGCATTCACCATCCTTTTTTNATGAATCAGCATACGGCAACACTGCTGTCTTAGTCTCTCGAAGAAACTTCAATCCCAGAATGAGCTTGAAATCGTCCATTTGAACTGTCGACAAATTTGTCCTTCCTTTGAAAAGACCTGCTTTGATTGACATAAATTTCGCTACTCCCGCTATTGGTTGAGTAGGAAAGTTGATTGCTTTGACTTTCCCATTACCTCTTTCCAGAGCAAGTCCGAGCCGCTCTACTTCGGTACTTGCGAGGTAGTTGTGGGTAGCAACAGTATCTACCATAACCCTGATTGGCTTTTTATTGATCTTCACATCAATGTACATTAGGCCTTTCGCCTTACAAATGAGAGCCTTCGATTTTTCTGTTCTTACCTCTTTCGAGGAGACATCATCATTTTTAGTAGTCCGGTGTGATAGTGTATTATACTGATGTGAGAATACACCAACTACATCCTCATCATCTTCAGAGTCAGTCTCACCGTAATAGCTAGCTTATGGGGCATCTTGCTTTGAACTCATCCCGCCACTTGCTAGTTGACAATATGCATTCACCATCCTTTTTTGAGGATATTCTGCCACTCGATGGGGTTCTTCACATAAAAAGTACATCAATTTAGGAGTGACATCAGATCTGTTCTCTATAGCTTTTCCTTTTGTTCCAATTGTTAGTGTTGCTACCATTATAGTTTCCTTGATGACTATTTTGATTGTTTCCTTGAAAGTTATTTTGACGGGTGCCTTGATAGGCTCCTCCCTTATTATTAGAGTATTCGATCTGGGTCTGTAAGGTATGCTCCCACCTCCAATAGCTTGACCATTCCCTGAAGGTCCTTTCTCAACTCAGGTTGATAGTCACTTAAATATTCGGCGGCTCCCATGGCCGCGCTCAAATTAGTAAACTTCTGTATCTGAAGTTCTGTGCCTGTCCATGGTTTTAACCCTTCCATGAAGGTGAATAGCTTATCCTTTTCCAACATGTCTCGAATATTCAGCATATGCCCTAAAAAGGCTTTCACGTATTCCTTGATGGAGCTGGTATGTTTCAACTCTTGTAGTGCCCATCGTGCTTGATATTCTACATTTTTCTGGGAAAAACTACGATCTAATCGCTTCCTTTAGGAGATCCCAATAATTTATTCGGACTCTGCTGGTCTGAATATCAGTTTACTTTGTTTGCTACCATAGTTTTGCATCTCCATCAAGATACATGATAGCTGTTGTAATATTTCTTACTTCATCTTTGATCGAAGCCGCAAGAAAGTATTGTTTCATATCTAACAAGAAATTCTCAACTTCTTTTGCATCACGTACCCCTCCGTAGGTACAAGATTCCAAAATTCTGAGCCAGGGGATATGATCTTGTGCGGGGGCTTGACCATTGCCACCACACATTGGAGTACTGTAATTGAGTTCTCAACATTTCCATTTCTTCTTGCATATTAGGTATGATTGCAACAGCTTCAGTAATTCCTGTACAAGCGCTTCGATTTCATTCAGTTGGATGTATAATTTATGAATTTTCGTCTCTGTTACATCGACTTTTTCCTTAAGGTCCTCCATGGCATAGCACAATCTAGTAGTTGTCACTTCAAGCGCATCCACGTGTTGCTTCGTATTCCTCTTTTGAAGATCTAGCACTTCTGTGATGTTCGATGTAATTGAATCCACATCTTTCTTATCGAGGGTCTTGAGCCGCAGCTCTAATATCAATTTTCACGGGGTGCCTTTTTTCTTGATACAGAAAGGGATACCGTGCGATAGTAGTCTACTCCACTAGACTACTTTCCACCTTCTCTCGTTCGATTTAGGACGAAAGAAAATTTGATTATTATTTGTAGAAAGCTTGCAACATAAAATTGAGATGCATTGAAAGTAAATTGATCAATAATTTCTTGAAAGTTAAAAATTACAANTGCAACATAAAATTGAGATGCATTGAAAGTAAATTGATCATTAATTTCTTGAAAGTTAAAAATTACAATTGATAAAAGTAGGAAATTACAATGGGTGGTGGAGGGGGCGAACACCAGAAAGTTTGAAAGATTTTTGAAAGACTAATACCCCCTATAATAGCTTGTGAAACAAAAACATAAGTGATAGGAGTAGATGTTTAAATGACGAGGAATCATACTAAACATTTACCAATATTAGAGTTATTTTACAATTGAAATAAACTATTACAATGGAAAGAAAATTACAATTCAAACTTGAACTAATATTTACAATGTGCGATCGAAGTTGGGCAAACTGCGACTGCAATTGGGTCAGGGACTTAGGTAAAAAGTTACGGTCCTTGACACCAAGCCTATGACTGTACCACAGTCAGTTTTAAAGTTGATATGTTAAAATGATTATGCCCTTAAATTTGTTCTGAGCTCTATATTGTAAAATTTCCAAACAATTGGGGTTGGAACCACCAGTGTTAGTTTACCCACTCCATTGGTTATTGAAGTTGGCGAAAATTCCTCTTTAGTTCTTTCTTACCTGCCTGCCATATATCTACTAAATAATCCAGAATCGTACATTAGGAAGAATTACTTTGAGCTATTGCCTTCTCCAGGTTTGAGATTGTTCTCCATTTGTATGATGTCCAAAGATCTCTGAGGGAATAATTAGACTTAGTAATTAGCTTCTTTTCTTAAAGATGTCTTTTGTTTGCCAGATAATATTTTTGTTTTTCACCTTTGTGTAGATCATCTCTCTCTCTCTCTCTCTCTCTCTCTCTCTCTCTCTCCCTGTAACGCCTCGAAATTTTATTTCATAAAATTATTTGTTCTACATGCTTTTTAATATATTTTTGAAAGTTTAAGGACTATAGTGAAATAGATTTTAATTTTTTTTTTGTGTCAAATAATTATATTTTGATAGAGAGAATTTTAGTATATCAATATTGGACTCTTTTTGTAAGTTGCAATTAATTAGAAGCTTAATTCGAATAAGATAGACCAGATAAATTGAAGTTTAAAGTTGTTGTCATTAATTAGTAATTTAATTAGGTTGTTTATTAATTTTAAAACAGGTTAACAGTAGGCACGTAAACATAACTAGCATTTTTATTTAGTTTGGATTTGTAATTCAATCAATATTGCACTTAAATCTTTTTTTAATTGAATTGAAATTTGCAAATCCCACTTTCAATAGAAAATACATTCCCATTCCAATTCTTCCACGTGTCCTATTTTAAAATAACTATATGATTAGAATTGGATAACTAGTATACTCTATAAAGTAAAATCCATTCATATCCTACTTCTATTATTTGAAATCAATTCTCGTCCAAAATTCTTGCATTACACGATTTTTCAATTTTCGTTACGTACAAACTGAATTGAGAATTTTAACTATAAATATTGCAAGAATTTCCATTATCACACAACAGGAAATAAAGAGGGTCATGGCAGAGGGAGGGGGAGGGG
>CAIGRB010036316.1:88369-98568 GCA_903798255.1 Fraxinus quadrangulata | reverse complement strand
GGGGAGTATATAAAAATAATATTTGAATTTTTATATGCAAGATTTTATTCTTTTCAACATTTCAATAACAAGGTAAGATACTTTTATGCAATTGGTTCATTTCCTTATTATTTTATCTTCAGTAATTTATGCATGAATTGTCAATGGACTTTCGAAATATTTATTAAGAGATACGATATCCTTCAAGAATTTAAGATGATCTAAGATATGTATCTCATTTGATCACCGATATACTCCATAAGAGAAGAGTGGTATGAAATGTCTATTTTATTGTTATATAATTGTGTATGAAAACTGTACACATCTTATTGGGTATTTTTAAATACTCACTCATACAATAATTTTACAGGTTAGTTCAAATCGATTGAATTCATGACATGATGATGATGCGGGCTACCAGTGGATTGAAGGAAATATTTATTTTCTGTCCTTCAATTAATTAGTTTAGTTTTTTAAAGAAATTTATTCCATCGTCCCGCATTTAATATAAAAAAAAAAAGTAGTCTTTTATATAACACTCCAGTATTTATGAAAATTTGGAGTACTACACTCTCTCTTGGTTTTTACGTTTGAATATTTTCTTAATGAAAAGAAAACAACTGCAGAGGTCCCCAACCAATTTATCGCTGCTTTCTCAACAGGACCTAGAAGTTAGTAGGTGTCTTCTCAACCTCTCTAATATGTAGTGAGCTAGTCCCCAGTGCATGGAAAACTGTTCACTTGGCTGTCAAAAACAATTTAACGCGCGTCTCAATTTTGGAGGGTTAAACTGGGAGAATGCTTAAAAGAAAACATCTTCTATTCTTTATTAATTAAGTGATGTTATTCACAATTAGTAGAGACAGTCCAGGTGATAGTGTCCCATGGTTCATTGTCAAATGTAGTTGTGATAGTTATGCTATACTGTAAATATTATGCACTAAGTATAATTAACTTTGGATATAAATACTTTTAATATATAATTGATACATTTCATTTATAGCATATCTATTATTTAATTGAATTAATATTCTAATAAATTAAATAATAGAATTCATATATTCAACTTTTGGTAATTTGTTAATTACAAGGAATTGTGATTGTGAGATACAAATTATATGTGACTAAATCTTAAATCATCTAAAGTCGCAAGTAATAACGAGATACAGATATCATTATTATAGATAAACCATCATATGTAACATTTCTTACTTATGAATTATGTAGCTGATCTCACAAGTTAAAGTGTGGTGACACTCAAATGAACACGTGAATATTTTGTTATAGAACAAAATATTGGAAACCCATTGGGGAGATTTCACATAGATAACTATCTGAGTATCAGTGATTAATTTATACCGTTAGGTAGTGGAATTTGTCATTCGACTTGATGTTATCATAGTGTCTTATATGAGGACAATCATACTTTGATGATATTGGATGATGCTCTGTTAAGGGTCACTAATACAGCATGTGAATGTTGTGAAGAATTAATAGATGATTCGTCACTTTTAAATAATGAGGAATTTTGATCTATATTTCATTCAATTAAGTTGATAACGAAATCCTTATGAAAGTTGTACTCATAAGTTGAAAAGAGTTTTCGACTTACATAAATTTAATAGTAGGATGAAAAATATGATTGATAATTGAGATTGACACACGTCCATATCTCGTAGTTGATCGGATCATATTGATGAAGTGATTATAATTTTACAATAAACGAACAAGTTGGTTTGTCATACTACGTGACATTTTCTGTCACATGTATTGTCCGACACATTGTTAGATGTCAATCAGCGACGACAGATGTGAATTGATGATAAATTAAAATGTCGGTATTTTAATTTATCGATTTTGATTAAATCAAAATAATAATTTACGTCGTTAGGTATCGTGATCGGGAACCTAATGAGTTACACACAAAAAGAGAATTCGAAGAATGAGATTTACCAATTAATTAATGAACAAGTATTTGACAATTAATTAATGGTGTTTCTTGTTAATATGTGTGAATTAACTAATTGAATTAATTTATTTATGAACCAAATTTAATTAGTTGAATTAATTTCATATTGGATCAGATTAAATTAAGAGACGGACCAAGTTCATTGTTCTCATGGACTTATATTAATAAACTATTAGAGCTTTAGAAATAATGAAACATGATTCATATTCTTGTTAGTACAAGAAAAGAGAAATCATATTCTCTTATTCTTGTTCCCTGTGTGGATTTTCATTGCCAGTTGAACAATTGGACAGTTGCGGATTGCAGATTGTGATTGCTCGTATTCAAAATAAGAAAAGGAGTTTATAGAATTCAATGTAATATATATTTTCTATTGTAGTTTCTATCTAAATACAAAGTGGGATGAGAATTGAAAATTATTTTATTTTTTATTGTGCATGATTAAATAAATTCTCAATAGTTGTGTCTGAGCCTACTTAGTACTTGTTAGAACTATCTTAAATGATAAAACAATCAAAAGTTGATTGTTATTATTTTTCCTTGTATTGAGCAATTAAGAAAATTAATTTTCATCTTCAATAATAAGTTTTTTAAATAAAAATAATTTTTGGGGTCGAAAATCGGATTGAAGGCGTGTCGGGCAGCAACAGCGGCTTTCGTCGACACTGGCGGCGTGTAACGCTGTTTCAACAACGCTTGGTACAGTGGCTGAGCGCTCACTAGAATACATTGTAGCGGTGCCCATCAATGTCATTGCTATTGTAGCAGCAACGCCCGTTGCTTCTTGCGATAGCGTCACGCTACTGCAATGGCACCACATGATGATGCTGCCATGACATGGTGCGCTGTCGCTCTTACAGTGGCACACCACCGTGCTTTTCTAGACACGACAATCAGCGCCGCGAAGAGAAAAGAAAGAGGTGATTTTAGGGTTCAGCCATGTTGTTTGGGGCTTTCTCTACAATTTATGAAATTTTGGGAACCTATCTGCAATTAAATTTTGGGGTCAAGTTCTAATTTTTAAATAAGGACCTATTTTACAATTTGAGATATTGGAAGGTCTGGGTTATAATTTTAAAAGCAGGGGTCAAATTGCAGTTTTTGAAATGTTTTGAATTTACCTTTGAAAAGGGTTTAAAATTCGATTTTAAAAGGTTTGAACTTAAAATTTTAATTTTGACCCGTTTTAAATTTTATTTATAAATTAAAAGACTTCCAATATTTTTGTTAAAATTAGATTTTAATTTAAATATTAAACTTCGACCTTCAATTTAATTTAATTTAATTTTGGATTTTATCCTAAATTAAAATTTTAATTTCAATTTAAATTAGAGTTGGACTCTAATTTAATCTTTAATTAAAATTTGATTTTAATTAAATTGTATATCATAATATATTCTTGAAATTGTAGTTGAATTCTAATTTGATATTTAATTAGAATTAATTTTGATTAAATTGTCTCGCCCTAAAATTTTATGTAATTAGAGTTGGACTTTAATTTGGTATTTAATTAAAATTTGATTTTAATTAAATAAGTTCGTCATAATATCTTGAAATTAGAGTTGGACTCTAAATTGGTATTTAATTAAAATTTGATTTTAATTTAATAAATCTGCTCTATAATTGTGGAATTAGAGTTGAACTCTAATTCAATATTTAATTAAAATCCAATTTTAATTAAATAAATCTGCTAATTAAATTAATTTGATAAATTAATTATTTAATTGTTCAAATTCATTTGTCTAAATTAGTTTAGATGACCTTAATTGAGAAACTTGACACATATATACATATAATATTAGATAGTATATAATCATTTATATGATGGATATTTTAGTAGTGGATGATTATAGTCTCGGCCATGTTGATATGTTAAATGGTTAGTTTATTCTTGTTGTATTATGGGCATCCAAGCTCTTATTTATTTTTTATATGCGAGTTCTTTGTAATTTTATGGGCCTACGTGTCCAATTATGTAGGCTTGTGTGTCAACTAATATAGAATACGTGTTGTAGTTGAACTAATCGAAGAAACAAAAGGAGGAAGAGACCATAAAAATGGAGCATTGTATGAGTCAATGCAATACCCTATAAGAACAGACCAATTAGTCTTCTTATGGCTCCGAAAGACAAGATAGTAAAAGTCGATAATCATCTACACTATTATATATATATTTGTTTGCCTGTTAGATGTGTAATAAAATATATATGACTATTACGATAATACTTTTGCATGAAAGCTCCTCATTAAAATATTAAGTCAGACTTATTATTCAAATTCCATCATTTTAGTGAAAAATTAGAGTCCTTAATCGATCTCAACTTGTTAAGTACACTCAAGACTAGTCTATTATGAACATGTTTGACACTTTAATATATTAGATATTTTTGAATGATAAGTTTGACTTAATTAAAATTTATCGTTTATTGAGTACACTCAATGAGATATCTTAAGCTAACATATAAGATGTGTGAAGACAAGAAGTTGTCAATTTAATGATTTGAGAGTTGTATGGAGATACAATTGATAATAGTATCTATCCAAATATTTTATTCAGGTTTGTTGGGTACACTAATTGTCTTAATATAACAAATGAGATCTCAGCCCACTCACAATTAAGTATAGATTCCATAAATTTATATGAGAGTATCATAAATTTAAGTTGAACAGTGGGGACATAATTAACTTATAAAAGACCATGTTAAATCAATTGATGTATTTTATATAATTCTTTTACTTTTCATCATTTATATTTATTGAATCATGAGTAACCATATGTATTTGAAAGACATACTTGATACCAACAATCAAGCCAAATCTTCTTGAATGGCACCGCAATCTTAGAATTGTTTTTAAACATGAGAAAATTGGTTATATCCTTAAGTAGTCATTTTCAGAGACACATGTTGATGACTCGACAAAGGAAGACGTGACTACTATAATAACATAGTGATGACAATAGTACTATAACAAGTGTGATGCATCTAGCTATATCACTTGAGTTACAAAAGCAATATGACGGTGTAGATGCTAACATATGAATTTTACTTTCAAATGATGAACAATCACATGTAGAAAGATATGAAATTTCCTAACAACTATACCAATGTATAATTGGTGTGCTGTCATAGGCACCCAAAAATAATACATTAACCTCTAAAAACTAACGTAGTAATGGAAGTAAGGGTCGATCCCACGAAGAGTGCGTAATTCAATATTTTATGCTTCGTACAATAATTGTGGGTTTTTGTATGCAAACAATTGTAAATAAAGAAATTAATAACAATGAAAATTAAATTAATGAAAATAATCAAAAGACTAACATTGGTCCAAGTCAATATCCACCATCGAAAATCCATAATTGATCATAGATGCAATGATAGTTCAATTCATATTTCGAATATTCACCATTGGAATAATTTTCTTATCTCTCTTTAATTTTAGTTAATTAGAAACTAGCGTTCTAATTAACCATAATTATTAAATAATCTCAGACAAGCGCTCAAAATTCAATTTAATAACAGCTTTACACAATAGAGATATCGATGAACTAGATAACACAAACACCAGCTGCTGTATTTAATCTATTTAAACATTCTTTTTAAAATTCAATAACCTCTATCGCAGAAAATCATCAAATCCTAGTGATTCACAAGTTAAAAGAATCAAACAATTACGAATTTAATATTTAATTTAGCAATAGATTGTGACGAATAAAAAACTAGTAGGTCTCTAGCAATTAAACATAATAATAATAGAAATAAGTACAGAAGAATATTCAATATGCAACATAAGAATTAAAGAATAAGAAAAACTATTTAGATCTCACAAAATGTGGTTCCGAGGCTTCAATCTCCTTCGACCAAGTGTAGAAGTTTAGTTATAATTCATGGATCTAAGAGAAAAATAGAGAAGAATAGAGTTGGGAGACGTTCTGTACGTTTTCGGTGTGTTTTAGGGTTGCAAATCGCGTATTAATAGTTGTTTCCATAAGTGGTTGACTTAAATTCGAAAATCAGAATTTTCGCCTCGAAGATGAACTATGCGACCACATAGTAGAAAGTGTTGCGGTCGCATAGAACAATTAAAACAGGCCTGAAGTTCCCTAGAGTAGTGGATGCGACCGCATTGATTTTAAGTTATGCGACCGCATAGCTTTAAAATCTTCCTCCAGACAGCCTTAAGTATTTTGGTTATATCTTTCTTTTTCGATATCTGATTGAGACGATTCAAGATGCGTTGGAAAGTTAAGTTAAAGGGATACAACTTTACTTTGATATCATCTTCCAATTCGATCGTTTTCCATGTAAAAAATGGATCTCAATATGAGGCTGAAAATCGGTGCATAACTTTTTGCCTGAAAGTTGATATTTGATAATACTTTCAATGTATTTCATCCATTTGACTTTTTTCTTCATCCAATTGACCTCTAACACTCTCAAATCTTCATCTTAATGTTCCCAAACTTTTGCTTTATTTCATTTTGATTTTTTTCCACTTATTTCTTTCACATTACGCTATATCCATCAAATTGCCATCTAAACCAAAATATAAGATTACTAAGTATATTTTGGTATAAAATAATCATATGAGCGTATTAAATAAAGAGGAAAAACTATGCATTTTACATTTATATCAATAATGTTGACTACATTGTAAAGTTGTCTCAATTGTGTTTAGTCATGGACCATGAAATAAGTATAGACTTTGTTCTAAAATCTCAGCCAAATAGCTATTTATAACTCATTATGAATTTTAATATGAATAAGCTCAAGTGCACACTTCCTGAGTTGCTAAACATGTTTAAAACTATTAAACCCAACATCAAAACTAGTAGTGGGCAAGTCTTGACCATTGATTCCTCTAAAGGTACTAAGAAGAAGTCTAAAGGATGCTTTAAGAAAGCATCCAGATGGCTAAGACAGTCAAAACGAAAAGTATAATGCTAAATCTAATGACTCTTGTTATCATTTAGAATCATAGATCATTGGAAGAGAAACTACAAGGCTATCTATTTCATTAGCTTCTTAGGTATTAAATATAGGATATGGATCTTATATTTGTATAAATATGGAGAAATTAAATAGAAGTAGACCATTGCAAAAGGAAGAAGTTGGTCTGCATGTTGAAAATGAGCAAATGTTGCTACATTGCGTGTAGGAAAAAAAATTTCCAATTTCTTTAGGCTTAGTATTAGAATTATAGAAATTTTGCTATGTTCTCACCATTACCAAAAATATTATTTAAATATCATGTTTGGACATAAATTATTTTAATGTTAAAGACAGCTGTTGTTCATTTTTATCTTAATAAGATCTTAATGATTATAGTAAATTAAAAAATGACATTTATATTCTAAATATTGAGTATTCTATAATGAGTATATTTGAAAGATATAAAAATGATAATTTGAATAATACTTATATCTGGCATTATAGACATGGTCACATAAATGAGAATACAGTTCCAAAGTTACATAGAGATGTATATTTCGGGCCAATTGATTTTGAATCATTTGACAATGCAAATTATGCTTGTTAAGTACAATGACCAAATCTCATTTTACTTGAAAAGGAGAAAAAATTGCATAATTACTAGGCCTAATACATAGTGATGTATGTGGACCCATGTTAATTATTGTTGGATAAGATTTCTCTCATTTCACCAAATTTACTAATGACTATTTGAGAAATGATCATGTATGCTTGATAAAATTAAATCATGAAGCACTTGAAAAGTTCAGACATTCAAGGTAGAAGTAGAGAAACAAATAGGTAAAAACATTCTTACACTAAGATCAAATCGAGGTGGATAATATCTAAAAGGTGAAAATTTTAGATTTTCTAAACAGAATGAGTTTCTCTAGCAATGGACTCCATCATATACACCGCAACATAATAGTGTATTTGAAAGGAGAAATCGTATACTATTAGATATAGTCGATAATAGAGAGCCATGCAAACCTCCTAAAATCGTTATGGGATCATATAATGTTTACAATGTGCTACATACTAAACTGCGTCATATCTAAGCCGGTTCACAAAATTTCATACGGGTTATAGAAATGCAGAAAGCCCAACTTGTCTAATATTAAAGTTTGGGACTATGACAATTATGTGAAGCGCACTAAATTGGATGAGCTTGAAACTAAATCCGATAAATATATATTTGTGAGATATCTAAAAGAAATAGTTGGATATAAATTCTATAATCCCATTGAGAAGAAGGTATTCGTCTCAAGACGTGTCATATTTCTAAAGAAAAGGTTAATTCTAGAAGAGACAAGTGGGAGTAAACTAGAACTTGAAAGAGTTCAAGAATCTATAGATGTAGTTGATCGAGTGGATAAATCTGAGTCTGATCCCTTACCTGCTAAGGGACATACTCTTGATTAGAAAGTAAAGACTCCCGATGACACATCCACTCCATGTAAATCTTGTAAAATCATTCGACCCGTAGAAGGTATGAATTCATGATTATTAATCAAACATTTCTAATCATGGATGATGAACCTACTAGTTATGCAGAAACAAATGTTGACTCAAAGAGATGGTAAGAGGCCATGAAATCCGAAATAAACTCGATTTACGTGAACAATGTTTAGACCTTGATTGACTAGCCTGATGAGATAAAACCAATAGGTTGTAAATGGATTTACAGGAAAAAGGTCGATAGAGATGGTAACATCCATACATTCATATTAAGGTTAGTAGCAAAATGTTATAAACAAAGACAAGAAGTTGACTTTGATGAAACATATTCATGGTAAAGTTCATTCAAATTTTACTTGTAATAACTACATACCATGATTATAAGTTGTGGCAAATGGATATCAAAACTATTTCCTTAACAAGAACTTGCAAGAGGAAGTGTAAATGACACAAATCGAAAGTTTTGAATCCAAATATGCTTACAATGTATGCAAGCTTGATCTATCCATATAAGGGTTAAAACAAGCCTATAGGAGCTGAAATCTTTATTATGCTGAGACACTCAAAAGGATTTGATTTTATCAAAAACAAAGAAGAATCGTGTGTTTACGAGAAGATAGTGTAGTGTTGTCGTATTCCAGATATTCTATATAGATAACATATTATTAAAATATGACATCCCTATGTTTCAATTATTGAAATTATGGTTTTTAAATAATATCTGAATAAAAGATATGAAATAAACAACTTGCTCTATAGATATAGATCAAGAAGAATGCTCAACTCATCCTAATCTACATAGATAAAATCTTCATGAATCGAGGGTTCATAGATATACTAGTGCTAACTACTAGTCAGATTAGAATGATAACAAATCTCAATCAAGATGTTATTTTACTCTTAAGCGAGGTGTTGGAAAGGTTTCCAATAGGAAATAATCGTTGAGTCAATATCAGAAGCCTTATACATAATTGATTTAGAAGCAACAAAAGTTGTGATTTGGATCAGAAAGTTTGTCAATGAACTAGGAGTAATTCCTAACAATGTTGATCACATACTTCTACATTGTGATAACAATGGAGCCATCATGCAAACAAAGAGCCTTAGGCCTCATCAGTTATGTAACACCCCAAATTCTAGGAACTCGAAGCATTAAAAGTTTTCTTAATTTGAGCTCTTTAATGTCAACCAAAATAAATTTTAAATAAGGAAAATTTGATGTTTGAAATATATTATAAAAATATGATAGGAGATAATTGTCTATATAGACTTAGACAATTACGGGAAGATTTGATTTTGGAAAACATTCGGAAGAAAAATCAGCAATACCAATTGCGCAACAGCGAAAAGATAAAAATTATTTGACCTAGCAAACGTCGACTAAAATTCATGAAATTTTAACAGAGACTATGACATTCATATACGTACATCATATAAAAATTTGGGCTCGCATCGATAATGTTTGAAGCACAAAATCATTTTTCAACTATGCTGGACAGAAATTTTCGAACTGACTCGTAGCAGTCTACTAAAACAGACATAACTCCTTCGATAAATAATATTTTAAGGTTATTCCAAAGGAAATTGTTAGAAGACTCATATATCTTTTGAAACCAACTAATTTCACTCAAAATATACACCGTAGCCCAAGTTATATCATTTTTAAATAGGTAGACAGAATCTGATATTCAATACAGCAATAAATAAACTTCATATGTAGACATTCAATCATTTCTAAATTATAATCGACATACAATGAAAATAATTTAAGTAAAACAGAAATTTAAACATATTAAAAGTTTTGTCTAAGTATTCATAAG
>CAIGRB010036316.1:60840-86776 GCA_903798255.1 Fraxinus quadrangulata | reverse complement strand
TAAATTTTGTAGGGATGAGTATCATGAGTAATACTCAGTAGGAAAACACTTAAGTAAATGGTAAAAAAAAATATTTTCAGAAATGGAACTTTGGTTATTTGTGTCACTGTCAATTCTACAAAGCGAACCGGTGATCAGTCAGTCTGCTTATTCTTCGGGTTTTGATAACTCCATTCAAGTGTCATACATTATATCTTTATCTCTTGTTTGAACCACCAAATGGTGTTTCTATCATAAGTAACACAATAACACTTTTGATATAAATCGAAAACAAATAAATTTTTACTTCACTTACAAAATAGTAGAAAATACCTCTACCTTGAATGATTGGAGTTTGATTATCCTTTGTATTGAATTTGTAATAAATTGCAACAGAAAATGGATCCAGCAATAACCAAAAATGGGAGCCAAAAGTGAAAGTGGGATATGAAATCTTAAGTGGAGGTAATGTTTTCAATTAATAACAAATGGGGAACATGATAGCAGTAACCGAAATGGTAGTGGAAGTGTTTTGTTTTCAAAAGAAATTAATAGCCACAATTTCAACAGTTAACATAAATGGGAAGTTACAATTTGTAAATTGGAGAGTGGAGGAGTTCAAAAGTCAGGTTGAGGGAAATTGAAATATAAATAAATAAATGGAGATGCATTAGTGGAGGAAAACTATGAGTGAGAAAAATTGTAATGGAACGAAATTGATTGTTTGGTACAATGTAATCGATTTATCTATTTAAAAAAAAAAAATTAAAGTACTTAACATATAAGCAACAATTATTTATCTATTTTTTTTTAATTTAAAGCACTTAACATATAAGCAACAATTAATATATCTGATGCAATCACGAATAATATAACAAAATCCAAATAAAATCAGAAAATTGTCGTTTAAGAGAAATACGACACCATTACAAAAATTTTAAAAACAAGTGCTCGAAACTTTATTATCATGACCAAAAATTTTAATTACAACTTTTAGGAAGGATCGTAGTGACTTAATATAACTCAAATTATTTTCGATTTCTACAAGAATTTTTTTTTAAAACGAAATACAATATTTGTTTTTTGTGTTGTATTTCTTACATATGAAGTAAGTAGCTGATTTCACAAGTTAAAGTGTGGTGGCCCTCAAATGAATACGTGAATATTTTGTTATAGAACAAAATATTGGAAACCCCCTGGGAAGATTCCACATGGATAACTATCCGATTGTCAATGGTTAATCTCTAACGTTTAGTAGTGGAATTGATCCTTCAATTAGATGTCATTATAGTGCCTTATATGAGAACAATCATACTTTGGTGATATTGGATGTTGCCCTGTCAAGAGTCATTAATACAACATCATTTGGGTATGTCAAAAATCATATGAATATTGTTAATGATCAATAGAGGATTCACCACTCTTAGATATTAAGATATTATGATTTACATTTCATTCAATGAAGTTGATCAATCCTTAATCAAGGTGTACTCATAAGTCGAAAAGAGTGGTCGACTTATATTGGCTTAATAGTGGGATGAAAGATATGACCGATAATTGAGATTGACATGCATTCATATCTTGTAACTGATGTGTTCATATTAATGAATGTATTATAGTTTCACGATAAATGAGTAAGTTTGGTTTTGTCAAACCACTTGATATTTCCTGTTATACGTATTGCTCTAACACGTTGTTATATATCAATATGGGATGACGAATGTGAATTGATGATATATTAGTATTTTAATTTATCGATTTTGATTAGATAAAAATAATAATTCACGTCACCAGATATCGTGATTGTGAACATAATGGGTCACATACAAAAGAAGAATAAGAAGAATGAAATTCATCAATTAATTAATTAACAAGTATTTGACAATTAATTAATTGAGTTGCTTGCTAATATGCTTGAATTACTTAATTGAATTAATTAATTCATGTACTACATTTAATTAATTGGATTAATTAAATATTTGATCGGGTTAAGTTTAAGAAACGAGCCAACTCATATGGACTTATATTAATAAGATATTAGGGTTTCAAAAATAATTGAACACAATTCATATTCTTGCTAGCGCAAGAAAAAAGAAATCTTAATTCTCTCATTCTTATTCCTAGTGTAGATTTTCATTGGAGGCTGGATAATTGAATAACTGTGGATTGCAGATAATGATTGCTCGTGTTCAAGATAAGTAAAAGAGTTTGCAGAATTCAACAAAAGATATATTTTGTATCAAAGTTTCTATTTAAACGCAAAATAGATTCGTAGTGGGAATTGAAAATTATTTTATTTTCCGCTGTACATAATTAAGTAAATTCCCAACATATACATCATTAGTTGAGATCAAATAGTTAAATGTGCATACAAGTTTTTACTCATCTTACCTCTCTAATACTTAAATGTGTAAGTTAATTGCCTTTTTATACATGAAGTGGACAACGACCAACCATTAGAGTCCAACTTGCTATCAACTTGAAAGTTTGAGAACCACTCTTTTTTTTATATATATGTAAGGTCGAGAACCACTCTTGCTAAATAACTTAAGTTGGGTATGAGCTTTCCACTTGAATGGGTTGGAGAATGCCTGCAATTTTCTCATGGGTAAATGAGGCATAATACCCTAAAATATTAACTAAATTGATTAATACCCTAATACCAAATTAAATAATTTTAAAACGTAATTAATACGTTATAAAACCTCCAAACCCCCTTCCCAAAACCCCCCAATATATCTTTCACAGGTTGTCACCACAAAGAATTAGGAGGCACCACATTATAATCAAATTCTGCACACTTTCTACCTCGTTTCTCTTCATTAATGGCAAGAAAGTGAAGAAGATATTCAAGAGCAAGAATGGTACACAATCGTCAAGATTTTTGGGATAAAAAAGTGTAAGGTATTTCATCTTCAACATTTGAACACTGTTTTGTCTTCCCAACATCACCAAATAAGTGCTCTTCGACCTCTCTCCTTTTCTCATAGTCTGCACATAGATGGTACCATCGAGAGGTTCGTGGACACAACTAATGTCTTGTCGTCGTCAGAAGACCCAACCACTAGCATTTGATGTGATTTCAATATCCATTCCGACCCTGCCCCTCTTTAATCCATATGGTTTAGTCTTAGTTTCATTTTTCCCCCTTAAATTTTTTGATAATTTTAGATCTGAAGTTTAATTTTTTTTAATATGCCATCAGAATTCATGTCAAGTTTTGCATAAATGAGTTGCCGATTGATAATAATAACTATGGAAATAGCAATAGTGACCCGAGGATTAAACAGGGTAGGGAATGGTGATGAGACTGTTGGATTGACGATATGGAAGATTCCCGTTGTGG
This sequence comes from Fraxinus quadrangulata, assembly GCA_903798255.1. Taxonomy (NCBI): domain Eukaryota; kingdom Viridiplantae; phylum Streptophyta; class Magnoliopsida; order Lamiales; family Oleaceae; genus Fraxinus; species Fraxinus quadrangulata. Next base: position 83,451 of record CAIGRB010036316.1, on the reverse strand, counting down.
GTTTGTTGTGGGCCGATTTTCAGGAGGGTGAAGGAATGGGGAGAAGCAATTGCTAGTAGTATATACTAGATGGATGGTAGGTTTAATAATGACGGTGTTCCAAGAATTTGTTCATTCTATTGATGATAGAATTGCTGTATAAATACAGATCATCTTTATCCCTTCGGTTAGATTATCTTTGTAATGCGCTGTTGGATAATCACTTTTTTCAGATTACTAAATTGATGAAATACTATGTTGTTAAGAAATCATAATGCGACCTGGCTGATTTATCAAAAGAGGCGTCCCTTCTGAAGTCAGAATTGATTTTCCTTGATACCTAACATAATGTATGAAATGATCCTTGAACAAAAATAGATTGATCTAAAAATAATTAACAAAGATCTCTACGGTTGGCTACGTTCACGATCCACTTTTGTGGTTTCTATGGAATATTAAATTATTAACACGAACGTAATTTGTCACTTTTTTGAATTTTCGTCACTTTTTTTGTGTATTTGTTACTTTTGTTTAATTTGTGTCACTTTTTAAGGGTTTGATTAATGTTTTACAGCTTTTTGAGATTTTGTCAATTTTTTTTATATACATCTTTTTGAGTGTTTCTCACTTTTTTGAATTTACGTAACTTTTTTTGTGACAAACATCAATTTTTAATAAAAGTAACATTGTATGCCACTTTTTAATAACAAATGATTTTTTGTGGTGGTAGCTTCAGAGATGGCGGTGGTTATGATTTGTCACTTCTTTTCACTTTCTGTCACTTCGTTTGAGATTGTTACTTTTTGTCTAACTTTGGTGGTGGCAATGCCTTGATGGACTAATCAAAGCACAAATGCGAAGTTCGTTAAGAATGTTTGGAAAATGGGAAGCAAGGTTTGGAAAACGGGAATCAATGCTAGGCAATAAGGAAAACAATACATTTTGCATCACTTTTGTCACTTTTTTTTTTTTTTTGAATATTTATCACTTTATTAAATAGCATCCAAATCTAAATTCAATGCTAGTTAATAAATTAAAATTATTGAATATTTGTCACTTTTTCCACTTACTGCCACTTTGTTAGAGATTTTGTCTCTTTTTAGTATTTATCAGTTTTTGAATATTTGTTAAAAAAGTAACATTAACATTTTAACAAAGGTTATTTGTGTATTATATTGGGACAACAATTTCAGTCATTTTCTCATTTATATATTCATTATCTTGTCTCCATTTATATTCATGGCAAATGATGACATTAATTTTATCTATACTTACAAAAAATTACAATGAAATTGTGTCAACTTTTTTTATTTAAAAAAAGTGACATTTAACTTTTAATTTTTAGCAATAACTCATATGTAAAAAGAAAAATAAAATATTACATCATGTCACTTTTTAACGTAAAATAAGGTCCGAATTCGTATATTTGAATTTTCAAACACACGTGCATCGAATTAATTGCTCCATTGGGATATTGTGATATTTTCAGAGAAAATTTAAAAAATATCACTTTTCCACATTCAAATTCTCACAAACACTTCGGATGTATCAATTGAATGTATTCAAAGAAATATGAATTGAATGCAAAATCAAAACAATATTTGAATTTGTATATTTAAATTTCTAAAAACATACATGTGTGCATCTAGTTAATTGCGCAAATGAGACATGCAATTTTTTTAGAGAAAAGTGCTCAATGTCACTTTTCATATTCTCATTCTAACAAATGCATTGGATGCATCAATTGAATTGAAGCGCACACGTATGCATCTAATTAATTGCTTCAATGAGATACTGCAATTGTTTTAGAGAAAATTGATGAATATCACTTTTTCGTAAAAAAAAAAAAAAGTGAGAGATTGTCAATTATACACATTCTCATCCTGGCAAACATTTTAAAAACATTTACTGAATTGATTCAAAAAATATATAAATTAAATGCAAGATTAAAACAATTAATGTTTGAATTTGTATGTTTAAACTTTCAAAATCACACTCATATGTATCTAGTTAATTGTTCCAATGAAACACTGTGACTTTTTCAAAGAAAAGTGACAGAATGACACTTTTTACATTCTCATTCTCACAAACACAATGGAGCATCAATAGAATTGATTCAATGAATATTGAATGCAAAATTAAAAAGAATGTTTGAATTCGTACATTTAAATTTCCAAAAACACTCACATATTCATCTATTTAATTGCTCCGATGAGATACTTGAATTTTTTCAAAGAAAAGTGACAAAATGTCACTTTTTCACATTCTCATCTTCACAAAAACATTGGATGTATCAGTTGAATTATTTCAAAGAAATATGAATTGAAATCAAGATTAAAATAATGTTTGAATTTGTATACTTAAATTTTCAAAAAAAACACTCGTATGTATTTAGCCAATTACTCCAACAAGACTCTGCCACTTTTTTAGAGTGTCACTTTTCCACATTTTCATTCTCACAAACACCTAGAATGCATCAATTGAATTGATTCAAAGAAATATGAATTGAATGCAAGATTAAAACAAAATATGAATTGAAATGCAAGACTAAAACAATGTTTGAATTCGTATATATAAATTTCCAAAGATATACACGTATATGTCTAGTTAATTGCTCGAATAAGATACTTCGATTTTTTCAGAGAAAAGTGACAAAATATCACTTTTCATTTTCTCATTTTTACAAACACCTTGAATGTATCAATTGAATCCAGCAGCGGTAACCCCAACCCACAAGCCACTGCTTCCACCATCTCTACAATTTTAATTGTAAACCCAACCACCTTCAAACACCCTAGCCATAACAACATTTTAATAACAACAAACACAAAGAAAAATTCAATTGACATTAACTAGTTTTCTTGATTTGTTTAGTACATCAACAGAGAGAGAGAGAGAGAGTAGAGAGAGAGAGAGAATTCTTTTTCTTTTTTTACTTTCTATTATTTGTAGAGAGAGAGAGAGAGAGAGAGAGAGAATTGTTTTGTATCCAATTCATAGCAAAATAAAACTAGTTCACAGAGAGAGGTAGAATTGTTCTGTTTTAGTTATTGGTGCTTTCTCTCGATAGTTACAATCTGATTCACAGTAAAATAAAATCAGTTCCCATTCACAGCAAAACATTATAATGCAAATCTTGTTGGCCTTTGCATTAATTATACACCTGAATATATCTCCAACTTTCTTACCATAAATTACTCACAATTAAAGCTGTAAGTTTATTCAGCTTGAAATTGCTATGTATGTTTCTTTCACAATCTATACAAATAGATTATTAAACGATCTTAAAATGGCAAAATTGGAGAACTAATTGACAAAAAAAAACCAAAACATGAAAAACTTATATTTTTTGTTTTTTTCCCCAGATTTGAGAAAGAAAACTTTGAAAAATAGGTAATTGAAGCAACCTTGATCTTGTTTGTGCTTTATTTGTGAAAGATTTTCTATTTTTTCCTTCGATGTCTCGAGCTTGGCATACAGCAGTGTTGAAATTTTGGAATCTATTGTTGGTTTATGTTTAAGAGTAAAAAATACGTACTTGCGATTTAACCTGATTTTGTCATGAGTTTTCAAAACCACCCCAAAATTTAGGGCATTGCCCTTTTCTCATTTCTATAAAGGCCCATTTTAATTATTCATAATGTAAGCACTTATCCAATGAGAAATTTTATACCTATATGTTCACCTCCGACATGACCAATCTTTTTTTCAAGACTCGTTTTGTGGGGTCTGGTCAGAACTTTGAGGACGCTACCAAGAAGCAACAATTTATTTGCGAGATTCCTCTCACATATCATCCTCCCATTGCATCTGTCGTTGGGACAAGCAAACAATGATACACTTCAATCCATTTGATTTTGTCTATTTGTATATAAATCTATAACTATAAATCTGATTTAGAAAACTTTTAACTTGTAGGGTTGGCGATGGACCTGTCGCTGGATCATTCGCATATGCTGAAATGAAAAGTTGCCCTAGTTCTTCGCTATGCACTAAGTTTTAATGTACAAAAGTTTACTCTATGTTTTAAGTGTAAGGATTCAAATTCATTGGGTGTAAATTTTTAATTTTGGTAGGTCAATTTGCGTCAATTGTTGTAGTAGAAAAAATGTAGAATTAATAAAAAAAAATGTAAAATGACTTACGACAATAGCCAAAAAAATATTGCAAAAAGGGGACAAAAGTAAAGACGGCGTGCAAAAAGCATTGCCAAAACATGAAGACAAAAGCAAAGGCAACATTCATTGAATGTTGCAAAAAGTATAAAGTCAACAATCAATTAATGTTGCAAAAAGTGTACAGGCAACAGTTAGCAAATGTTGCAAAAATATGTAAAGGCCACAAATAAAGAAAATTGCAAAAGTTTAACAACAACATTCATTGAACGTTGTAAAAAGTTAATAGCAACATTCAGTGAAGGCCTTTTGCAACTTTTTTTGAAAGTTGTCGTATCCTTCAACTATATGCTAACATCGAAGCCCACACATACGCCTAAATGTTGCGAAAGGTCTTTTACAATGCTTTTTGACCATTGTAAAATACTGTTTTTGTTGTATTGTAAAAGAGAGGGAAAATTAGAACCTAGAATTAAGAAGTGTGTCTTCTTAAACTACCCTGAGAGAGTTAAGAGATATAGGTTCTAGGATAGAAGCCAGAAGGACGTGGGAATAATCAGAAGTCACGATGTCATATTTAATGAGTTTGAAATGCCTTGCAAAGAGAGTGAGAAACAGTAAGAAACTATTAGGGAAGAGTCCTCAGTTGAGGTGGAACAAGTGAATGTCCACATCTCCATTACCTCGAACGAGGTGGAGAGTAAAATACAAAATCAGTAGAATATAGAGTTAGAAGGTGATGAGAAAATTGTTAAGGACAACCACATCGACCAAAAACCTCTGCTTGATTAACAATTAGCTAGAGATAGAGAGAGGAAACCACATAAGGAACCATAGAGGATGTCTGACTATACCATAGCTTATACTAGTTATCGAGAACTAGTTGATAAGGAGCTAAATACCTTTGAAAAGGCTACAAGAAGTGAAAAAAAAATAAGGAGTGGCTAGATGCCACGAAAGAAGAGATGAGTTATCTCGCTTAGAATCAAGTTTGAGATTTAGCTCCTAGACTTAAAGGATAAATCCATAGTAGATTGCAAGTGAGTTTATAAAATTAAAATGGGAACCATTGAGGGTGAACCTGTGAGATATAGTGTTATGTTAGTAGTCAAGCGGTACACGCGAAGGAAGGGATTGACTACAATGACATTTTTCGTCAATTGTTAAGTATACCACTATTAGAGTCATACTTACTTTTGTCACTTATTATGATTGGGAACTTGAACAACTTGATGTCAAAGCTTTTTTTTTTTTTTTTCCTGCAGGGTAACCTTAATGAATAGATTTTTATGAATCAACCCAAATGTTTTGAAAGTAAGTCTAAACCTGACTATGTGTTTTTAAGTCCAAACCTGCCTATGTGTGATTTTTAAAGAAATATATTTATGGGCTAAAACAATCTCCGCGTTAGTAGTACAAAAAGTTTGTTTCTTATGTGTTTTCAATTGGTTTCAAGAAGAGTTGTCCCTGATATAGATTAGAAGTTGTCTTACACTTTTAAAAATCGGTAAATATATATGATGTTTCAATTTTATTTGAAATCACGTTGTGTGACTCTAAACTAGTTTTTCTCTTTTGTAGGCGTATTTGACATCAAGGTGGAGGTTTGTTAGATATTTTGATACCAAATAAATCTAGGATGATGATGACTCGTCGAATCAGATTAATATCGTATGGTTCGTCTGGAACCTATTGTTAAGACTATTTTAAATAGTGGATCCAAAACATACAACTACACTTAGTTGACCTAAGTTGCTACGCGCGATATAATAGATGCTACACGGTTTCCTTTTAGCCCCTTTTCTGTGAGATATTTTGGGTGCTTCTCTTTGTGCCCTGTTTGTTGCCTTCTCTGTTCGGTTCCTTTGTGAGACCCATTATCTCACTTTTCGTCAGCCTCTTGGCCGGCAATTTGGCTACTGTTTCGACCCTCTGTCTGCTTGATTTTCTTCCTACTCGTTGCTGCCCTCCTACCGCCTTCGTGCGTGGCTGTCTCTGCGTGATTCCTGGGTGGTTTCTTTATGGTTTTGAGTGGGATTCTTGGTTCATCCTCGTGGAATTGCTTTGTGTATTTTTGGGTCATTGATCTGAGCCCTGTCCAATCTACTTCTGGTGCCAATCTTTGTGATATTGATAGAGAAGTGTTTATTATTCATTTACAGTTTGATTCCATTGTTATTAATTGATTTGGAACTTACTTTGTGTTGGTTTGATCAATTGAACATTGAATTTAACTCCACATAGGGGCCTCTGTTTGGCACGATTCCAAGTCTTATGGGCAGAAAACTTCTTGATATTTTAAAATTGCACACATTTTGTCAAAAAATGCACCTAATGGAAATTGTTTGTAAATGGGATGAAACTTTGATATCGGACAATGCACGAGATTTCTCAAAGCTAATCAAACATTTCAGGCACACATTTAAACAAGAGGTTGCGAACCTCTATAAAGTTAATGCATGTTTTAACTCCAAAACATATAGCCCTACGCCTTGAATTCAATAAAGCCCAAAGAAACTAATAGAAAACTCGGTAAGTATGCAATTAAGAAACTAATCTAACAACTTCTAATCTGAAACTAAATAACACTGTTACTGTGCTTTCTTCTTCTTCTTTTATACCGAAGATCCATGATCCCCCAGAACCGTCGATTCTTTCACCGTCCATCAAAGTTATTAATTACCTGAAAAATAGTAAATTGTGAGGAATGAGTATATTTGAACAGTGAACACACTGTGAGATACAGGCAATTCCGTACATGTACAAGATAAGAAATATTTGTTGGACACTCATATCGTACTTTCGTTTTTAGAGAAGTCTAAACACCGAACAACAACTCTATGCATGTCTACGAAATTTTCATAAACCGAAGGTTAATATCAAATTCTTGTACTGATGGACTCTTCAAAATTAAATTGTCCCACAGGATCTTACTAATCATTTATTCAGTACAAACTTTCAAGAATGATATGGATTACCACTTTTCATGTAGTACCTGACAAACATTAGTATCCATATTTGAAAGGAGCCCCAAAATTTTTGGATATTGCACAAAAGAAGTTTACAGAAATACACTCACCATTATTTTTATCATTTCCTTTATTTCTGCTCGTCAAGGCAAACATTCTTAAATGTGGATCGACATGCAGACCAATTGTTTCATACTTTCGATCATACAGCGAATATCTAGAACAATCGTATCATTTAAGTTAATGAGATAACAATTAAGTAGATATATTCAAAAGTATATTAAAATTTTAAATTTGAAATGTTATATTACCTATGACCTTGATCATTCCCAACTTGTGAAAGGTACCAGCTTGAGCGATGAGGATCATTATCGTCTTGCCAAATTATTTTCCTCTTCGATTCAATCATAGCCATGAAAAGGAAATAACTCATAGAAAAGTTTTGCAAGTAAAAGAAGTTATAGTACTAATTGTGGGGGGAGTTATGACATTACCCAAAATAAAAAAAAACTAGCTGTAATTGAGAATAATCCTGATAGCCATAACTATATACTTCTAATTTATCATTTTAGTTTACAGTACGTACTGCCAAGAAAATATGATTCACACCTTTTGTCGTGACATAAGAGGGTAACTAGAGTAAGAACTTCCACCATCGAGATTAAAGCCACTTGATCCACTTGCAAGATTTGGATTGCCTTGAATCCCCAGTGACCTAAAATAATATCAAAGTTTAACTAATCAAAACAATTCAATTAAAAGGTCTTAACATAATTATATAATGTCACGTATCAATTTGTGTTTGAGCATCACTAAAAGTTTCTCGTAAATTGTGGACGAGATTGGAGTCTTAGGGTTTGCATATAGAGTTTGTGGTTCCCGATTTAGGGGTCGTATATACGAGTTTGATCAATTTGTTGGCTAAACAAATGCGTTACTTTTCCTTTCCATATAAACAAGAATTTTATGAGTACATTAACCATAATATTATTATGAACAAAATATCAAGCAAATTACCTCATTGGGTTTGAAATTTCGTATGCATCTGCAGCATATGACCAATGAACTTGCTGAGCGCTAGCCTCCACTATTGGTAGATCACCTAAGTCCCCAAATGGCATCTGTCATAATCACTCAATCTTTAATAAACTGTCATATACAACAAGAGTAACAAAATTTTAAATGATGTGTATCAACAGTCGTCAACCATGAATGTTAACCATGCGTGATACTCGTCTATTGCACAATTACTGCATGTTTGGTATGCATAAGACACTAATGGACATGATCAAAGAAGGAAAAGTCAAGTTCTCTTCAATTTTCATGTGTAGCATTGTCCAATTTTGATACCAAAGATGCCCTTAAAGTTTTCCTATACTCAGTGTACATGGAATAAAGATACGCTACAAATGAATAAAATATTGGGTTATAATTTTCCCGGTAACAAAGGGTAACTAACCAATCTCAATATTAATAAAAATATGGTAAGGTATTATTCTGTTCTACAATTTTAATGTAACATCCCAAATCTAGGAACCTTAGATTTAGAAGTGTTAACATTTAATTGATAGATAATCATCGGACTATGTAATAGTGTATTATTATGCATTTTTAATTATTGGACAATGTTACGATTTGCTTGCGATTTTATTTGTAACATTTGTTGTTGTACATGGAATCAAAGGCCTCAAAGTGTTTGTCCTTACAGAGACTTGTGGATGCGAATGCTTCCCAGCAAATCTTGAAGATGATTGTAGATGAAACTCAGGAGGCAAAGTTGACAAGGGCAGATGATATTTGTTGAGCGTCTCATTAGGGTTGTATGTGTTTCTGGCAAATTGTTCCATACGCAACAGCATATTGTCGTTGTAAGGTACTCGAGCTGCTTGAGGTCTAGATGAAGAACGAAGAAAAAATATTTGATTAATGTAACTAATTTAATGATATGAAAACTGGGGTTTATTGAAATGCAAATTAGGGTTTTGCAACTATTTTTTTGTAACCAAAAGGAAATAGCAACTTGCATTAATAAAAGCTGCTTACAACAAGTGACCTGTGAAATAAAAGGCTTATGGACGGCAGATTTATTTTTGGCTAATCCAAATCTTTTTACTACTAATGTCATTTAGTTACCATCTCCTTAGATCATAATATGCCCTTACATGTGTTTGTTCTTCGAACATATAAATAATTAAGTCATACACTTAGTGAGAAGAGTGTGCAGCATCAAATGGTGAGATTATAAAAGTTATGAGTATTCTAACCTGAAGTTCACATCTTTGCTAGCTGAGAATTCTTCAGTCAATGGGCACAACTCCTGACGGGGATTAGTATCTTGCAAATGATGGATAATTGAATAAGGCTGTTCTCTTCCTTCTTGACGCTCCATTTGTTTCTAATGTATGATATAACATATATAAAACTCAATAAATTGTCTTCAGTTTAAGATTTTAAAGATATAATTTCATGGATGAAACAATTGTGTAACGACTCTAAAGGATAATATTATCTCACGATAAATCAAAGTGCGGTATGGGTGAAAAATCCTCAAAAATGTAGATATTTCTTCTCACGTCAAATGAAAAAAAAAAAAAAAAAATTTACAACAAATTCAATACCAATAAAATTAAACGTGATGGTATACTCGATCAAAATGGGAATTTATTGCAATTGTGATTTTAATAGAAGAGATGAAACTGACCTTTCCAATGATTGAATGCTAATTTGTCAATCGTGTCGTGATATATTAAATAAACATGTACGAATTTCTCAATGTATGAAGTTCTTTTAAAATCAAAAGAAAACAAATCAAAATGATGACGTATCCCAACAAAAATAAGACATGAACATGATGTTACTCGATGCACAGATTGTGGTTCAAGACAAGTTGAAAAATCGAACTTTCCAGTAATTGAATTTATATATGGTCGATTATGGTGCATAAATTAAAAATCAATGCTAAAACAATTAAACCAATAGATGTGTAAATAATTCATTACCTTTGGTACAAATCTTGTCAACTGCAAAAATAACTCAGCAAATAAAAAAAAAAATTAGACTGGTTTTTTCTTTCTCGATAATTTTGGGTGAAACTGATTTGGTTTAGAAGGATATTAGGTTTATTTGGTAGAGAAATAATAATGCCCAAAATTTAATAAATTTCTCTCATGATTCTTGAGTGGTATGAGCTGTCCTTTATGTAAGTTTGTGTACTTAACAAATTATTTATGACAATTTTGAAATTCAAATTGCTAATAAGGATAAATATTGACACCTTCAACTACTTACCTTGTGTCATTCATTAGACGAATGCGGGCATTCAAAACACGTCTTACATGTAACCTAAACATTTACACTACACCAAAAACTACTTTTTGCATTCGGATGCATATTGTAGGCTTCAATGTTGTTATAGAGTAGAAAGATATGGTAACGTTCAAATACAATTGCAAAAGGAGAATAAAAACATTGTTGTTAGTTTTTTGCAACTTTTAATGACTGTTGTGTTAAGATTTTTTGCAACGTTCATTAAATGTCGTGTTATGGTTTTTTGCAACATTCAATGACTATCGTGTTATGTTCTTTGCAACGATTATTGATTGCAGTTTAAGGTTTTTTTTTTTTTTTNTATACTTTTTGTCTTTAGCTTATTTACAACTTTTTTGAACGTTGTCTTTACTTTTGTGTTCACTTATTGGCAACACTTTTAGCTCGTTATCATTTCATTTTTTCTTAAGTTTTTTGCAATGTTCTCTCACTGTTGTCTTTTCTTATCTTCTCTTTTCGACACCACTTTTTGACCATTATGATTTTTGTCTCATAGACTAACAAAATTAAAGACAAACAACATCAACTTACATACAAGTATTTTAAGTACACATGTACTATTGCTTCTTTAAAACACAATAAACACTATCCAATACAGAAACGAGGGCAAAAAGACCAACCAAAGACATAGTCAAGGACATACAGTGGCCACAGAGAGAGAGAGGATTTACAACAGGAAAGCTAAGAAAGACGTCTAGAAGGTGAAAGCTGTGTAGATGCTGGGAAAGACTCCCATCACAATGCACACAATCAATATAACCAAAACTTCAGACGAGATGTCCCAGACTAATCCGCTTACATAAACGAGGTCCAAGAAGACACTTGCACAAGATAACTCAATTTCAGATACTTCCCATAACTCAGTTCGGCTGTATATAACTGCAACAAGGAAAGAAAATAGAGGCTAAGTACATTAATTAAGTAATATAGGGAACTCAAATATGCACAACATTAACTAATATTGTCAATCATGTTCAGAATAAGCTTATACAATTTTACAATGATGCAAATTTGCTATTGACTATCCTCAATTTTTGATTTGCAGCAACTATTGTGAAATCAAAGCCATGTACAGGTGGGTAACCAACCATCCTTTTCTCATTTGGAGGATATTCAGCTAACCATTTCACACAGTTAACCAATTCAAGAGATGCAAACGCTTAAATACATTAAATGGATATGACTGAGATAGATGAACTAATGGGATTTGTTTGTCAAAACTAATGGGTTGCTTACAAGTTACAACATGGAGATGCCATAGCAAAAATTACAAGTGGGGTTCACATAATTTTGGCAGGCAGAAGGTACTTACTCACTCAATCATTTGATAGTAAAAAATGTTTATTCACACAATTACTGTGATTTCCAAACAATAAGGATGCTGTTAGTTACCTAATATAGCAATACAATATCAACGTAATCAAGAAACATATAGCAGACATTGTGCACTCATCAGCAATGACATGAAGGAGCTTACATGAGTTTTCCATGGAAACATGGCGTCAAGGTTTCGCAGAACAAGCTTCTCAACTAATGGTTGTAGACTAATCTATGCATACATATGGGTTGCAAGGTTTCGCAAATAATTAGAAAATGAAGATTAATACACGTAAAGAATATATGACTCATCAAGGCTCTATTATTGATTCCACTTCGGCTCAAATCTTGGGATATTATTGATTCCCTTGTATTATATAGCCACTCTTGAACCCCGACAACTAAGTTCATGTGAAAAAAGAAGCCCGAACACTATCCAAAGGCTGAACAAACAAATTCTTTTGACCTAAATTCAAAGGCTGAAGAGATTCCGCTATGATTATACTATAAATCATCACCAAGAACCAATTTACAGATATACTACTGATTAAAGAGTACTAGTTTCAAATTCTATATGCCTCCATACAAAATAGAAAGCTTCTATTTTTGAACCAGAATGTATACACAAACTTTACATTCAGCTTATGCTAAACATCGAAAAAAACATCTAATCACAAATGTTCACTACATGAGGAAAAACACGACAATTGCAGATCTTTGATTTTTAAGCACAAATATGAAAATACTGAAATGAAGAAATACTTAAACGTAGAAATGCAAAAATTCATGAAATACCTTCATCAAATAAGTCTAATAGTGACAGTACTTCCACGGCTTCACTAAAAACTCGAAATTCATCCTTAGGTCTATATAAGGTCAAATGACCCATATACACTTCCTCAACCCAAACCTTCGAACAATCTCATCCAAGTGGCCAGTGGCGGACCCAGGATTTCGAGTCAACACGGGCGATCGTGAATCGTTGATAATTTTCAGCAATAAAATGTTAAGAGCTCCATTTGATACCTTTTTTTTTTTTTTTTTGGCAAAAAATACATTTTGAAATAATGATTTGACGGAGAATGCGTAGTTAAAAATAAGGAAATTTTTTGAATTTGTATGTAATACTATTTTATTGAAAAAAGTACAATTGAAAGAAGAGAGAAAAATGTATTTTAAAAAAAAAGAAAATCAAACAAAGTCTAAAATTTAAATATGACAATTATTTTGTTCAAATTGAACATATATAATTTTGTTGTAAAAATTAACAATATTTACCAAATAATATTGTGGTCGAGTTTTGTATAAATCAAAGGAATAGTAGGGTTTGAATTTTTACTATTGCATTAATACATCTAAAATGTAACATATACTATTTTGGTAAGATTAGCATCAAACTCCGTGAGTAGCACAATGGTTAGGCGTCCCATGTTAAGCACTGATGTCACGGGTTCGAATCATCTCCTTTATTCCAATTAATTTTGGCAAAAATGGTATAATTAAAAATATTTCTTCATAAAAATATTGGGAAGGGGATTCGAAACTACGACCTCTCATGTGAATATAGAAGTAATAGCCATTTGAGCTACAAGAAACTTATGAAAGTAAAGGAACTGGACATGTATATAATTGAAACTTTTTTTGTTACCTCTTCCGGCGGATCCAGCACGGGCGACCACCGGGGCTCGCCGGGTACTGGGTCCGCCACTACAAGTGGCATGTGATGCACCTTTGCGCTTGAGTTGATGCAATCTTCCATTCTGCTACAAGAAACTTATGAAATATAGAAGTAATATAGAAGTAATAGCCATTTGAGCTACAAGAAACTTATGAAAGTAAAGGAACTGGACAGGTATATAATTGAAACTTTTTTTGTTACCTCTTTCGGCGGATCCAGCACGGGCGGCCACCGGGGCTCGCCGGGTACTGGGTCCGCCACTGCAAGTGGCATGTGATGCACCTTTGCGCTTGAGTTGATGCAATCTTCCATTCTGCTACAATTTCTTCCTCATCAACTCGGTACCAATGCAATAGTTGACACCTTACATTTTCCAAATGTGCAATACCTTCTTGGATACCATTTCATTGTTGAGACTACAAATTCACGGTAAAATGAAAATATTCCCTTTAAAATTAGTATGCTATAATCTGAATTTATATTCAACAAACAATATTATATATACGATACATAATGTGCGGAGTAAAAGCACATGAAATCATATCATCTACATTCTTATTTTGATTCTGTAAAATAATTCATAAATTAAAAAGTTTTGTCACTCGAGAATTACCTTGAATCTGTCCATCCACTTTTGATGGTGTAACTTCAAATCCAAGTCCCCTTACTCTTCCACGACGTTCAGGACCAAACACTCGAGCAACAACATCATCGCTAATGGAATCTTCTCTTGGTGTATTAGAAATTGATTATGCTCAATCTTCTATCTTTCTCTGCAATTAGAGAATACCATGGCTTTTCATTAGTTTCTCCCAAGGGCCTTTATCGTATCGCGCGCTCATCTTCAAGGATGAAAGTCCATTCCCTCATGCTCTGGAACTCAATTGAACAAAAAAGGTTCGATCTTATGAAATCATAGCGTAGGCGAAATGGAACTTAAATTTTATACTAGCAAGTGATGCATATAATATATTTAATTATTATTGAAAGAACGTTCATTTAATACACATACCAAAGTTTGAGCAACTGCTTCATTAGTTGGTTTTCCATCCTTTCTAAGATGTCCAAAAGTTCATACTCTAGTTCTTGATCTTTTTATATCTGGATTCCTTTTTTTCTTTTTTCTAGTAATACAAATCTAGTAATTACATATACTGACATTAGACAATCCAAGTAAGAGAGTTGTTAGGATTGATACCATTTGTTGTGACACCAATCATCGGATTGAAATGTTGAAGTTATATGGCAAAATATGAAATATTAGATCAAGAATAAAAGAAGACAAGAATATGGCAGAAGAATTAAGAAATTTTATTGACTCAATAATAATGGAAAAGATAAAAAATTACAATAGATCCTATAATTCTAGTAATCTATTTTCTCATACTTATAAAATTGTATAGGATATCTTAGTATTTATAGGGAATATGTAGGGGATGTCCAAACCCTCCTAGTAGGGTTATTGTTGAAGTAGGATACCAAAAATCAAGTTCAAGACAAATTTCAACTCACAATGGAATTCCAAAATAAAATTTCAACTTGACATATGACTCAAATAGCATTCCATACTAAATTCTCCTTGACGTGCACTTCAATTAGAATTATTTAATTACTTCAACAAAGAATTCTAGTCACATCCAAATTCTAACAATCTCTACGTTGACACGAATTTCACTAAGGAATGAATTGGCTTCTTCAACAATAAAAAAAATTAATTTCTCCAACAAAAACAAAAAATAAAACTTAACATCTTCTAATAAATCCAAGCACTACTCTGCAGAATTATCTCAAATTTTCAAAAAATCATAATGAGGTTAAATTGACCAAAATGAGCTGTAACACACCCTAGAGCAGAATCAATATCAAATGCTTTACAGAAAACCCATTGCTAAATTGTACACATTTTACTCCACTTAAAGCATGCTCAACAAAATCAGCATCCACATACATTTTTCCACTGGGTCCATCTCTAGCAAATGAATACAATGACACCGCAGGTGATGGTGGAGAAACGGCATTATCCATATCTACTAAACTACACTGAGCAGTATTCTTCAAATTCGATCATTTACGAGCTCCTAAGGGTATTATACCAAACTGAATGTTCACCACAGTACCGAACCTGTGTTGATTGACTCTTCTAGATTCTATATGACCCTACAAGATGTATAATTGAGACATTTTCCGTCCGTCCGATACAATTTGGGCACCCTTACAAACCTTCAAGACTCCACATCCACCAAAGACCTTATAACCTTTTAAATCAATGATAGACAAAGATATGAGATTATTCTTCAAATTCGAAACATGTCGAACCTGACCAAGTGTTATAATTATTCCATCCAAAAGTTTCAATCTGGCCGTACCAATTCCAACAACTCGACAATGTGCGTTGTTTTCCATAACCCCGACACATTTGGAAATAGTTTCATATGTAGTAAATAAGTCCATATTAGGATACATATGAAACGCACATGCTAAATCAAGAATCTAATCATCCTCTAGTTTAGACTCGACGTCAGAAATAGCTAAGAGATTTTCATCACTTACAACTTTCTCCACTAGGTTTGCTTTGCTTGAAATATCTGAATATCTACTTGCAGCTATCATTTCTTTATTCTGTAATTTGTAACAATCCTTTTTCAAATTTCATTTCTTCTTGCAGTAGTTACAAATCTAATTACTGAACTTAGATTTCGATTTGCCCCTTCCAGAACCACCATGAGCAACCAGGCATTTCCATTTCTAGCCTCAGAAATCAGATGCTTCATCTTCTCTTTTGAATACAAAGCATCATACACCTCCTCTATGATGAGAGTATTACGACTCACGACTATACAAGATCGTGTCTGTAAATGAAGAAAATGAAGCGGGCAACGAACAACATAGGATCAATGCCAAATCTTTTTCATTATACTCTACTTCCAAAGTTTCCAAATCAGCGACGATCTCTTTAAATACAGTCAGGTGATCTTTCAATGATTCTCCTTCTACCATTTGATGAGAGTATAAACGCTGCTTGAGGTTCAATTTACTTGTTAGATTTTTAGTCATGCACAATTGCTCCAACTTTAACCAAAAAGCAGATATTGAATTCTCCTTCAAAACGTCTTGAAGAATAGTATTTGATAAATGAAGATGAATGTGAGAAACTTTCTTATCCTTCCTTAACTTTTCCTCCGCGATCAAAGTTGTGGGCATCTTGTCAATTCCCAGTAATGCATCATCCAAATCCTGCTGTGCGAGTACTGCACGCATCTTAACCTGTCATAGCGAAAATTAAATGTTCCGATCCAAAAGCGGAATGTTATACTTCATGGTAGCCATCACGAACAAAAAACTTCTAAATAAATTAACCTTTGCACTGTACGGAACTGCTGAACCTAGACTTTGATATCACTTGTTAGCATTGATACCACTTATTGTGACACCAAATACTAAAATTGAGATGTTGAAGTTATATGACAAAATATGAAGTATTAGATCAAGAATAAAAGAATAAAAGAAGACAAGAATATTGTAGATGAATTAAGAAATTTTATTGACAAAATAATAATGGAGAAGAGAGAAAATTACAATGGATCCTATAATTATAGTAATCTATTTTCTCACGCTTTTAAAATTGTATAGAATAGCCTAGTATTTATAGGGAATATGTAGGAAACGTCCGAACTCTCATAGTAGAGTTATTAATGAAGTAAGATACCAAAAATCAAGTTCAAGACAAATTTGAACTCTCAATTGACTTCCAAAATAAAATTTCAACTTGACATATAACTCTAATAGTATCTCAAACTAAATTTTCCTTGACGTACACTTCAATTAGAATTCTTTAATTACTTCAACAAAGAATTTGGATCACACGAAAATTCTAACAAAGGTGAAAATGCATTATAGTTTGAAAAAGAGATTATAGTTCACTTACTATTGGAACAAAACGAATTCCAGGTAAACCATTGTGTTGTTCATTAGAAACATAGTTGATAGTCACATGAAATCTTAACCCTATGATTTCTTATATTGATTTATTTCTTAAAACTTGCATTCATTCATTGAATTCGTCACAACATTCACATTTAATTAGTTCAAAACCATTGATTTTATAATTTGATTGCCTAGATAAAATAAGAGCTACACAATTATAGTACTTAGTATAAATTGAATATCAATCACAACTTTTTAATATATAGAGTCTGAAAATCGTCTGATAACAAAATGAAATCATCAAAATATGCTAATCAGAACTAGGTTCCAAAGGGTAATTAATAACATCAATCAAGAGGTCTCTTGTGATCTATCTTGTTCAATTTGTTGGAGTTACAGAAGAAGAGTGAAATTGATGTCTTTGTCCAGAAAGTTGGATTGCTTGAATGTAAGAGGGACAGTCTAACTGAACAATTGATGACTTTGAATTCTGTTTTAGAGAAGTAGGATGAGTAGTCAGAATGAGAAGAACACGAGAATTTACGCTGTACAGAGATGGAGATTGTAGAGTTGAGGCACTTGAATGAGGATCTGCAGCTTCAGAAGAGGAATCTGGCATGCAGGGCAGTCTAACTCAACAACTGATGACTTTTATTACAGATTGCAGGTTGATTATATTTTTTCTCTGTGTTTATCTTACACATATGCAAGGAACTTGATATAAAGTAAAATGTATGAAGATATATGAGTAAATAATTACATACAGGTAAAGAAAGATGAAGACAGTTTGTAATTGTACCTAATCACGAGTAGTATGTTGATAGCCCTTTTGACCCATAGTATGGAGAAGCTTCTGATTCGTTCTCATTTGTTGAAGATGGAACTTTTTTCCTATTAAGAAAACAAAAACAAAAATAATCAAATAAATTTTAATCTCAATATAAAAATGCAACTTACTTCAAAGTCAATAGAAAGTGTATCTTCTACAAACTTTTTCCATGCTCTTCAGAGTTTACATTCTTCGATTTAAGAAGGGAAACAGCGCTTGTTCTATTCACAGGTGATGCTATTTGAATTCTGATTTCTTTTCTCAATCTTGATTTGAATGGATCCAACACTTTTTCTAAATATATTGTAAAATAAGATAATATTCTTTTATTTATTTAGGATTTGATTATATATGTCTTAGGAACATAATTTTCAAATTTTAGACAATNTTCAACAAATCACTTTAACATGAAAAGAGTTTTCTTGTTACTTAAAGTTTGAAATCTATTCTCATCAATTTAAAGCTATATGATATTGAACTATTAATTTAAATTCTTTCATATCATTTGTTAAAAAAAAATAACAATTATAATAATCATTCATGTCTAACAAATGTAATGTGTGGTATTAAATATTAGCATTTACATGTTGGTTATTGATGAAATTCTCAGTGAAATCATTTCTAAAAATATTGTAAAACGGAATTATGTACTTTTTCTTAATTATATATATCTTATAAAATTTTTTTTTTTCAAGTTTTAGACAATCTTTTCTATATCCAATTAAATATTGAATTTTTAGAATAATATAAGTTTAATTGTCTTAAAAACCTTCAAGGCTGTTATGTTCAGTTCTCTTAGTACTTATGTGTTATTGCTATAATTTTATTTTCAAGGGGCACAAGTGTGTTTATTTTCGACATAAGATTCAAATAATGGGTACACAATTCTATTGAATTATAGTACGAATTTTCAATTGTATATTAATTGGTTTAAAATTATATTCGATTAAATAAACATAAAATGATAAATGTTAAATTGTGTCCTTAAATGAAAAAAAAAAAACTCGCATTTTTTTCATATGTACTCAAGTCACTACAACATAAATCTCTTTTAAAGGAAATGTCGTGAGTTTCGGATCCTGGAGACGCGATAAATTTGTGAAAGCTAAGATATGTTTAGGCTCTTCTAGAGCGGATAAAAAGTAAGTAGACTTGGGCACAGAGACCGGATCGTTAGAGAATGAGAGGCAGAAAACAAGATTCCATCCTTTCAATTCATAATTTGAAGATTATTTCCTAGATTTTGTGCGTGGAAGAAGAAGGTACAATAGAAAATTGTTCAAGGAAACCGGAAGAAATTCAAGAATTTGTGATTTTCCATTTTTTCTTCACACATTTAGAAATTGGGTGATGTCTCATAATTCAAACACGAGTAATATTACTTTCGTATGCTCGACTAAACTTTTAGTTAATTACTAGGATGTAGATAAACCATTTATTATGAAGTTTTAATATAAATTTCGAGATTTTGACGTTTAATGCTTGCTTATTTTGGATTATTGTTATCCGAGAGAAAGAATGAGGAATATAGCATGTTATAGCAATCAATGTAGGGTCTGATAGCAGATAAAAAATTTTCGCTATGCCTTACATAATTTAATTGGATATTGATGTGTTTTTAATGCATCTTTTTATATTCGTATTTTTCATAGAAATATACAAAGATCATATCTAAGTATATCTTTTTATTTTACTCGAGATAGACTATTGAACATAATAGAAACATCAATCGAAAAGAGTAAACAAATGTTGTTATAGTCTTGAGTGGTGTTACAACAAGATTAATAATGGGTGATTCATAGTCATAGTTCTTGCTTCTAATTGAATTATAAACTCTTCTTGTTGCTCGTTAGATTAGTCTAAATAATTAGTTATAAAAATTCAATTAATCTATGTGTACTCCATGTTTATATATCAAGTTTGACACCCCCCCTATATATAAGAAACTTGGCCATTGATTTGAATGGTTTTGTTAAAATCAATGGGTATTATGTGTGTCACATCAAATGATATCGATCAAACTGCCAAATTTGATGTACATATAATAAAATTGATAAAAATTAGTTATAAAAATTTATTAATCACAATTTGACTATTCGATTATAGTTAGAATTAATTAGAATTATATTTAGTACGGAACAATAATTCATTCACTATTTTATTACTTAACTACAATATTGTTCACTTACGAAATTTTAACTATCATTAACCATTTCTTAATTTAGTTTCAATCTATTGAGAATAAATTCTGGATCTAGCTCTAGCCAACAATGTAAACTTTAAGCTCATTCTAGAACTTGCAAAACAAGCACACCCAATGGAAAATGGAGAGTTAATGACTCGATAGCTCGTCTTGAATAGTCCAAGTTTACCGTTTATAATAAGGGAAGAGTTGACAAATTAGGTTTTAAGTTTCACCAATACAAAAATCAGGTTTCAAGTTTAAAAAATACAAAAACTCAGATATTTAGTTAATTAATTAAAAATAATTATTATTTAAATATATAAATTCACAATTATACAGTTAATGATCACATATACATAATTATAGATCACAATTTATTTATTGGTTACATATTATCAAAATAATTAATCACAAATTATTTTGAGGTCACAAATAGTAGGTCACATACACCCAAACATTCGTCCCCCGATCTCGATCCACCACCAATATTTGGTCACAAATCTATCAAATAGTTGGTCGCAGACACTCTTCGTTCCATCATTGCTGCTGCCTCCACCAACACCCCCACTCCCACTCCCACCACGAACAATAACATCAACAACACACCACCACCCAAACCACCACCGTCCCCGCCTGCACAGCACTACCAACATCGTCGTCCTTGTCACAACACTACCACAACCACCGCCACAATAATAACAAAAAACAACCATCACCATCGCCGCCTACACCACAACACCAAAAAAACCACCACCACCGTCGTCGACCCCACCACAACACCACCTTAACCACCACCACAACAATAACAAAAAACGACCACCACCACACGAGCCACCATTATCTCACAGACCACTACCACCACATGGACCACCATCACCACCACATGAACCGCCACCACAGATCAACTATACCGTCGTCAAACACCACCAACAACCGCCTCACCACCGTACCGTACCGCACCATAGCCGTGTCGCAGCAACGATCGCGAACCACACCAAAACCTCTGTCATCGACCACCACAAATCACAACTCCACATATCTATGGGAAGAAATTAAACGAAGAAAAAAAACGAATTCCCACCGCCTCTGCCTCACACTAGCACCACCACCACCACCACCACCCTTCTCTTCTCCTACTCGATCTGCAACACTGGCGACAAAGGGGGCTTGTGGTGTATTGTGGTGTTGGCTGGAGCAACTCCTTCATCGCCGATTGACGGGGTTTGAAGGGGAGGTGGGGAAGAGTAGGGGAGGCGCGAGAGAGAGGGAGGGAGTAGAGAGTGATAAATTAGAATTTTAATATAGTACCTGATTTTTAAATAATAAACTTTAGATTTAATTTTTAAAAAATAATTTTTAAACACTTGAATTTATTTAATTTCCATAAAGGACGCTAAAATAGATTCTTTTAGCCATATCTGTGGATGGGCCCTCAGTATGTCAAATTCTACAATTTTAACATATATAATGATGATCGTATTGAATTTTTAGGTCATGCATATCAATGATATAAGTTAAGACTATATTTAGCCCATGTTTTATGGTCATTAGTTTGAAAGAATGATATTTTGAATAGTAACTTTTTTGAAGAATATGTGGATAGAAAGTAGAAAAAAAAATTGAGCTCACGTGTAAAATATTTTATTATGTAAATATAGTTGAAAATGAGTATAGAAATTAAAGAATTTTGTTTTAAAAGAAGATAAATGGAGATTCAGTTTAGTTTAAAAAAAGTTAATAAAAAATTAAGTCAACATCCATCGATCACCTCCTAGGAGTAGGGATTTGACCATCGAGTACTATTCATATTAAGTCAACATCGTCAATACATGTAAGAATTTTGATAATTTCATAACAATTTGAGGTCGGGAAGACCCTTCAATAAATTAATAAATAGGACTACTTCCCATTTTCGTAGTAAGATCTATTATAATTTTAAATCTTTACCCGTGTTTGTTGTGCATGTCAAAACAAAGCTAATTTCGAGTAAAATCTACTTATAGAATTTTGTGCAAATTTGTGATGGTCTACCATCCAATCAAGGTCAGAACAATTTTACTTTTCACTATTGTTTTAGCGTCCTTTATGTCCTTACGGAGACCATTGACAGATTAATCCAAATCCAGTAGCGATTCACGGACCATAAGATACAGATCTGCCAAATAGAAATCACACTCCAAAACTTTTTCCAACTTTATGAGAAAATAGATGGAATCAAATGAGGCTAGAGGGGACAAACGAGTCGAGCGGTTTGTCGGCTCGTTTTTTACGAGTCACGAGCCGCTCGG
>CAIGRB010036316.1:45498-59784 GCA_903798255.1 Fraxinus quadrangulata | reverse complement strand
TCGTGCTGCCACGTGCAGCGTTGTTATATTAAAGTAAGACAATAAAGTAAAAACATACAAGCATTGAAAGCGACACTAATTAAACATAACATTAATGTTGTATACAAAATCTAAGTCGAACAATTGACATTTATTTATGGGTATTTGATTTGTATAAAAATCTAAGTTGAACAACAAACACAAAACAAAATGTTGATTAGAAGACATCAAAAAGATTAAAAATAGTTCGACAATTAATTTTTATATAAATGTAAATGCATATATACCTATACGTCAATACAGATAATGAACCAAAATTTTTATAAGCTACATTTATTCACACTACATATTTTAATAACTAAATTACATTTTAATTATATAAAATGTTCATAATATTTACACATTATCACATTTATATTTTAAACTTTTTTTCGTCGCATTCTTAATCTCAAATAAACATAAATTGTGCCTAATTATGGTTTCTCTCCAAAAATTTCATTATGATAGAGTAAAAAAAATACATTTGTTCATTGTATTTTTGAATAAGCAAAATAAATAATACAACAAAAGTGCGATTAAATATTTTTGGACGAATATTGCGATTAATTATAAGATTTTATGATTAATGAAAGAATTTTGCTAATGGTACACCAAAAGATGTACCAAAAAGGTTACACTCCTAGGTACCACTAACATTAATGAAATTTTAAAAATAAGAATACGATAAAAATAAGTTAAATATAAATATGATAATAAATAAATATTAACAATCGTTAAAGTAATTAAAATATAATGTATTTATAAAAATTGTGGTACGAATATTATCACCTTTTTAAAATATATTTGGCCTTTCCATTCCGTTTTCAAATTTTTTATTTTGTTGTAAACCACCATACTCCGGATATTCCCACCGCCGAAAAATGCCACCTGTGCCTCTAATTCCCCTCTTATTGATCTTCTTCATCCCATTCTCCTCCGCCGCCGCACCACCGCTACTACACCAGTCCCACTTCAACAAACACAAATTTCACCTCAATAAATCAGTTTCATACCAACAATACTATGAAATTACCCGCCCTTTACCTTTCCACACCCTGATTCCCTCGTGCGCACTCCCAGTCTTCTCCCACGACTTCGAAAACACCATTGGCCTGCCTCCGACCACCGCCGGCTACTCTTCTCCGGCTAACTGTACTTGGTCCCACGTCTCTCTGCACCTTTCCGTCGCTTCCAATGGGTCCCAGTATGATCGCATTGCCGCGGTATGGCTTGACGGCGCCGAGCTGCTCCGCACCAGCACCGCTGAGCCCACCCCTAATGGTGTCTTCTGGAAAATTAGCAAGGACATCACCAGGTACTCTTCGATCCTCCGTCAGGAAAACCTCACCCTCTCCGTCATGCTTGAAAACGTCGTTAATGACGTCTATACCGGCGTTTACCGGGTCAATCTCACCTTCTTGTACTATGATATTGGTAGTAATGATACTGGCTCCCACGGATTTAACTTCCCACTGTCATTTCCACTGAACCAAAAGTCAACTGCCATGAAATGGAAAGAAAACCCTGTAATTTCAACGTTGAATCGTGAGGAAAACTCGTTGGGTTTATATGATAAACCGGCAGATTTGATTATTCCGATATCTGGAATTGAAAATGAAGGGTTTTGGTTCAGAATCGAGAAGGGTTCCGATGTGCAGTACAAGGGGATTCAGATTCCAGCAAATACATACAAGGCTGTGATCGAGGTTTATGTTTCATTTCATGGAAATGACGAGTTCTGGTACTCGAATCCCCCAGATTCTTATATAGAACTGAATAATTTGGAAACAAAGCGGGGCCATGGTGCTTACCGGGAAGTTTTGGTGTTGCTTGATGATAATATAGTTGGATCAGTGATCCCATTCCCGGTGATTTTCACGGGCGGGATCAATCCTTTATTTTGGGAGCCAATAGTTTCTATTGGGGCGTTTGATTTGCCTTCCTACGATATTGATATAACCCCCTTTTTGGGGATGTTACTTGATGGTAATGTGCATAGTTTCGGGCTGAGAGTAGCTGATGCTATCTCGTTCTGGCTTGTGGATGCGAATTTGCATTTATGGTTGGATGATAATGTGAAAGAAGTTCAGGCTATGACGTTTAAATATAGTGCTCCAAGTAGTGGAGTTGAATGCGAATCGAAGTTTCACAAGCTCGATGGATCCTTCGAGATTGAAGGGAAGAGGAAGAGTGAGGTTTCTGGGTGGGTGAATTCGAGTTTAGGAAATTTGACTACCTATGTTTATCAAAAGTTGAAGTTTGAGAACACGATAAAGTTCAAAAAGAATGGGACTCAGAAGGTCGTGAAGCAAGAAGTGAAGGTGAAAAGAGAATTAAGAGTTGAGTCTGATACAGGTTCCTTGATTTCGCTTACCACTGTGAAGAGAAAGTATCCCCTGAAAATCACCAGTTCGACTTTGGCTGGATCAGGGAAGAACACTTACTTGATGATCACAGATCTGGAGCATTCCCTAAAGGAGGAGAGATCGAATGGGAATTTATCGAGCTCTTTGCTTAACAGTCAACAATCCAGTGGGTGGATGTTTGTACAGGATCATGACGTGCTCTCTGGTGCAGCAACTACTGATCAAAGTTACACTTACAAGGACAATTTCAGTTGCTACTCTCAGATAGTTTCAGCTGCCAATGGCAAGCTTGGGAACAATACCACAAGCCTTCTCTGTTCATCGTCCTTTTGATCCTTTTCAGCGGCGTATCAACTGGAAACAAAAAGTTGTACAAGTCCTTAGTTTCTCCTAAGCCATAGAAGGATTTTGTCAGTTTCTATGTTTGCCTGAATAAGTGTGATTCTGTTGTAGGCTTCGGATTCAATAATAGTACTATCGACTATGATGGTTTTCTATGTAAAATATCTATTTGCTCAAGTTCATATCCATGTTATTTAGCAAAATTAGTTAAAACTTGACTTCAGCACGATCCGAATTACATTGCTGCAGAAGGCATGGCAGATATTTATAGCTTCTTGAGATCAATACGCAACTCTCAAAACAAAAAAAATATTTATTGTTTCTTCTTTTGAATTTTGTTCTTTAGAACTCATACTACTTCTCATGGGGAAACATAGTACAAAGTATTTGCTAAAAGGTTCCTATCATCTGAAAATAATGTGGAAAGATGTATTTCCCCCATAGTTGATAGAAAATAAGATTGTACACTTCAAACTTGGAATCTTCATATTCTGGCTTTTCCCTCAGGGCGCCAAAAGTCTTTCTTCCCCCACAAAAATCGAGACGAGCTTGTTAATTATTTCCATGCTGTCTTGAACCAAAAAAATTCCACCTTGTCTTAGTACCCTGTCCATCTCCACTGCTACATCGATCATGTCACACCTGAGGGACGAAAGCACAATAACATTCAATGAACTTATTCCTGATTACAAATTGATCTTATTTCAATTATGCTCCGTAACGACCCGACCCGAATATCTGACGGGTGTCACTAACTAAAATTTGGTTTTTTTTTTTCATAGGGACTTAAATAGTAAAAAGAAACAGTTTTACTCATTAAGTAAATAAAAAGCAGTTTTAATTTCAATAATTAATTGCGAAATCTTTATATTAAAGAATAATGCATTGACATAAAACGTAGCCTAAATAATGTAAATAAAAAAAGTTAAATGTTTCGTTTCAAACACTAAAATTTATTAATCCTTACCCGTTGCCATCTCTACGTTGACTACCTCGAACCATCAATTGTCTGAAAGGAGAAAATATCATAGAGTAAGATTTATAAAATCCCTATAAGTACACCATGAATTATTATCGTGTATAACTTAAATGAGCATAATAATCATAATCAATATAATGGAGACACAAGAATTTTATCGAACATAGGTGGTAAGAATTCTATGTGTAGCGTTACTAAACTCCAATCCCCTTAAAATAATCATAATCATATTGTACCATATAGGACATATAATAATTTTCTTAAAATTTATAATATAATAATGCAAACATAGGTAGCGTACTTATTGTGAAATTAAAAAAAAAGAGTAATAGAGATTGAATAAAATTGTTTGATCTCTCTTACAATTTCCACCTCGACTATGTACGTGTATATGTGTATATTATTTGGACTAAAATAAATAATAGTGAATGGTAGCATGTGAATGTGAATGAAGGGCTAAAAATGGACAAGACAAAGCATGGATCATTAAGGAAAATCCATGATGATGGAAAGACTATTAATTCTAGTATTGAAAATTGTTCCTTAATATTTGAGAAATGAGCAGGAATCTCCCCCTCATTCCTCATATGAATACTACATTCTATATACACATGCATTCAGGCTACACATTACCCTATGTTTAGTCAATCATGAATATGACAAAATATGTATATATATATTAAGGATTTCTATATAAGAGTTTGACCAAACATTCAACCCTTATTCAGAGAACAAAATTTGTGGGAATTAGCATTTATACTAAGTTTGCTACAAGGTCCTAGAAGATGGATTAACCCTCAAATGAGCCCCTAAAATTTTCAATTCTCATAATTAGATCCAGAAATTTGGTTGTGAGTGTTATAATCTACCTTCCTAAAAATAAATTCCGTCGTCGAAATTTATCTTGAAATTCATCGAAATGTTGTGGGGTACTTGGCCCGCATCTCCACCTTTCACTCCCGTGTGGCATCTTTAATCGAGTGATTACGTCACTCTAATTTCACTAGCGAGATCATTTTGTTCCCAAAGGCTTGTAATTTCTGATTAACAATTCATATTGGTACTTCTTCATAGCTCAAACCTCGATGTAATTCAATAGACTGATGGTTGACCACATGACTCGGATCAAGGACATACTTCCTAAATATTGACACATGAAAGGCGTCATGTACAACTGAAAGTTCTGGAGGTAACGCTAACTGATATGCGACGTTCTCGATACATTCCTAATAAACCTTGGTCACAACTTACCATTCTTGTCAAAACGAAACACTCCTTTCAGTGGTGCCACTTTGAGGAATACCTTATCACAAACTGAAAATTCTAGACCCTTTCTCTTTCTATTTGTATAATTCTTTTATCTATCCTGGGCAATTTTCATACTAGCGCGAATTTTCTCAATTACACGCACCATCTGCTTAATAATCTCTGGCCCCAAAATCTTTCGCTCACCGACTTCATCCCAATGAACTGGTGATCTACACTTTTTTCCATACAATGCCTCGTATGGTGTCATGTCAATTGAAGTGTGGTAACTATTGTTGCATGAGAACTCAACTAATGGTAGATGCTTATTCCATTGTCCCCCAAACTCGAGTATACATGTCCAAAGTATAACCTCTAATGTTTGAATTGTCCGCTTAACTGCCCATCCGTCTGAGGATGAAATATCGTACTAAACTTTAGTTTAGTTCCCATAGTTCGGTGTAGACTTTTCCAAAAGTTCGATGTGAATCTTGGATCTCTATCTGATACAATAGAAACAGGAAGACCATGTAACCTTACCATCTCATTCACATATACTGCGCGAACTGGTCCATAGTAAACGTTATTCGAACCAGCAAGAAATGAGCCGATTTGGTGAGTCGATCCACTATGACCCAAATAGCATCGTGACCTCTTGTTGACCTTGGAAAACTAATCACGAAGTTCATAGTTACATGCTCACATTTCCACTCTGGGACTTTCAGTGGTCCAAGTAACCTTGACGGTCGTTGGTGTTCGGCCTTCACTTGCTGACATACCAAACATTTCTTGACATACTTAGCTATATCCCTCTTCATGTCTTCCCACCAAAATGTTGCCTTCAAGTCCTTGTACATCTTTGTACTTCCCGAGTGTACTGAATAAAGAGAGGAGTGAGCTTCCTCTAGAATCTCTCTTTTCAATTCCTCGAAATTCAGTATATACATATGTCCTTGATAATATAATGCTTTATCTCCAGCTATAGTGATATCCTTCCGCTTTTCTGCATTAATCTCAGACTTGATATACTCAAAAGACTGATTACCCTTTTGATGTCTTTTAATTATGTCACGGAGTGTGGGTCGGATAGGGAGAGCTACTACTCTAGCTGAGTGGTGAAAACCTCGAGATTGAATCTCTCAAATTCTCTCCATAGTGGTTCCTGCGTAGTCAACATAACTAATTGACTTTTAGTTTTCCGAATCAAGGCATCAGCTACCACATTCGCCTTGCCTGGGTGATAATGAATTTCACAATCGTAATCGTTTACTAACTCAAGCCACCATCTCTGTCTCATATTCAACTCCTTCTAGGTGAAGTTGTACTTGAGGCTTTTGTGGTCTGTATAAATGTCACATTTACCTCCGTAAAGATAATGCCTCCAAATCTTTAGTGCATGGACCACCATGGCAAGTTCTAGGTCATGTGTGGGGTAGTTTTGTTCATGTAGCTTTAATTGTCTCAAGCTTACTTGTGATCATTTCGATGATTTCCCACTTCGCAAGTATGTTCTCATTTATACTTGCGAACTACAAATAACTCATTCGTGTCCATTTTCGTTGCTCACAAAGGTTAACAGCAACTGTCGTTGACGCAGACAATCGTTAACAATGACTTGTTTTATTTTTTAACTTTGAACTCAAAGTTGTATTTCAGTGCAATTCGATTCGCAGCTTCATGTAAATCTTTCTTTGTTTCAAACAGTTGCTCAACATACAAATCCTCATCATCGGGTACCACAAGCGAAGAATTAGATGACGGTCCACTCGTTCCATCTCCTACTCTTCCACTCTACTCATGTCTTTGATGGGATAAAACAATCAAATCCTCATTTGTAAATTTATTGTCATTCTTGATGTTGTGGACTACCGACGAAATTATGTGTGTAACGGTGACATCACGATGAGAAACAACTGGCTTGGGAATAACCACATCATCCTCACGAACTATCTCCACTGTGTCCAAAAAATCATTGGCCAATAATCCTTTCCAACCGAATCTTCATGTCCACCTTCGGTGACATCCTTCATCACTAAAATCACCCAAAGAGGAGTCGTGTATATTTTGTTCAATTCAAATAGATAATTCACAAATAACCTTTATAGGTTGAATTGGAATAGATGAATCATCCTTGAATCAAAATTTCAATTCCATATCGCACTCTGAGGGATCGACATTCAGTTTGTTTTGTAAATCAGGTACATTCCCGCATATGTTGTACTCTCCGTTATGGAAATTGAAATACCACCACGTTTATCACGTTTCCATCTCCATACTCATTGATATTTCTCATCCAATTCGAAGTCACCAAAGAAACAAACGGCATTACAACCATATCTGCAAGACGAAACATAATTTTTTAGAACATACATAGTCATTCGGCTCGACTGGGACAACGGAAATTTAAAAAACAAAGGCGGAACAGTTTGAAAAGAGTCGGTTGTTCCAACTGTTAAATGTAAAAGAAAATTCGGTTGTTTTTATATATTAAAACGTATAAAAATTTAACGAAAATGAAATAAAACATATGTAAATATATTTACCGATTCGAATTGATTGATATTAAAATATATTTCATTTTTCAGCGTTTGATAAATTTCAGAGATTTTGAGGTTGAAGCAGTTAAAAGTTGAGAGAGTTTTTATCTGTGTTGGAATAGACAGATAAGAAAAGTTAAATGATTTTGAAATTTTAAATGTGAAGTGTTTGATTTTCAATTGTTAACTAAAAGGATAATATTGTCTTTTAAACAAAATAATATTTTGTAATTGTATAACTTATTTAAGGACATTTTTATCTTTTAACCTCTAAAAGGTCAATGTGAAAATATAACATAGTTGAAAAGTCAAAGTGGAAATTGGCTTTGCTGATGTGGCCATTCTTAAAAGTACCCCTGAAATGGGTTCATTTTGAATTTTCAACAATGACATATTTTCACAATAGCCTTTTAAATTGTGAAAGACTAAAATGCCCTAAAGTAAATAATACAAATACAAAAAATCATTTTTAACTAAAAGACAATATTATCATTTTAGTTAACAATTAAAAACCAAACACTTTCCACATAAAATTTCAAAATCAACTAACTTTTCTTATCTGATTATTCCAATACAGTTAAAAATTCTCTCATTTTTCATCTGTTTCAACCTCAAAATCTCATAAATTGATCAAAAACTGAACAAGAATTGTTTTTTGTTTATATGTCTATCATTTTGAATTGGTAGGTACAATATGTTTAATTTTTGTTTTCGCTAAATTAGTATACATTTTTAATCCATAAATCTTATTTCGACATAGATTAACATGTAAATAAAATTTTTTAACAGATCTATAATTTTTTTAAGCATAAACAAAAAAAAATCATTTGCATATCATGATCATCGTAACAGTCGGCTGTTCATGTTAACAGCTGATTGTAACAAGCTGTTAAGGCCAGTGGCTGTTAACAGCTGGCCGCTAACAACCGCTTTTTAAAAAAATCATAATAGTAAGTGGATTGGTTGATTTTTCGACTATTTTTTTTTATATAATTAAAAATTATGTTTCGTCATGCAAATATAGTTGTGGTTCCAGTTTGTTATTTTGGTGATTACGGCTTGGATGAAAAATATCAATTGGTATGGAAAAAGGTCGAGTGATATACGTGGTGATATTTGTATTTCTATAATATCGAGCATATCATATGCGAAAATATACCATGATTTAGTAAATAAGCTCTAAGTCGATCTCTTTCAGTACGATATGGAACTGAAATTTAAATTCAACGAGCATTCATCCATTCCGATTCCACCTATAAAGGTTGCTTTTGATACTGAAGTGAATTACCTATATGAATTGAACAACATGTGCACGACTCCTCTTTGCGCGACTTTAGTGAGGAAGAATTTTTCAAAAGTGAACCCGAAGATTCAGATGGAGGATATACTAATGATTTTTGGGACAGGTGGAGATAACTCGGGTGGATGATGTGATTATTCTCGAGATAGTTGATCCTCATTATAATATTGTTGTTACACACAGAATTTCGTCAACAGTTTATGACAACGAGAATGTAAATATAATTT
Organism: Fraxinus quadrangulata; assembly: GCA_903798255.1. Taxonomy (NCBI): domain Eukaryota; kingdom Viridiplantae; phylum Streptophyta; class Magnoliopsida; order Lamiales; family Oleaceae; genus Fraxinus; species Fraxinus quadrangulata. The sequence goes on along the minus strand of CAIGRB010036316.1, from coordinate 50,770 downwards.
ACAAATGAGGATTTGATTTCTTTATCCCGTCAAAGACATGAGTGAGGGGGGAGCGTAAGGACTAGATCGAGTGGACCGTCATCTAATTCTTCGCGGGTGATTCCTGATGATGAGGATTTGTATGTCGACAACTGTTTGAAACAAAGAAAGATTTGTAGGAAGCTACGTACCGAATTGCACTAAAATACAACTTTGAGTTCAAAGTGAAGAAATCAAACAAGCCATTGCGACGATTGTCTGCGTTGACGATAGTTACCGTTGGCATTTACGAGCGACAAAGATGAACATGAATGAGTTTTTTTGTAGTATGCTAGTATACACGGAAACATATTTGTAAAGTGGGAATTTGTCGAAATGAGCATAGGCAAGCCCCTGCATGGTTTATTGGTCGATAAATAATGTATAAGTATGAGGATCAACGGATGATCTACAGACCTTCAGACATCATTAATGATGCCTGTTAAGAGTACTAAGTGGTCATGAGCTACCAAAGGCTTGGAAGGCTAAAGAATGCGCGTTGGATGACTTAATGGGCTCGGCCGAGAAGAGCTATGCTAAATTGGCCAGATATTACCATAACATGAGTACAACTAATCCTGGCTCTGCATTTTTTATTGAGATAGCGTGCTAAAATTGCTTTAAGTTTTTTTTCATGGCTCTTAAACAATGCATTCGGGGATTTCGAAATGCTATGCGACCCCTAATTTTAGTCGATAGTACAACTCTGAAAGCTAGATACGGAGGCAAGTTAAGTATTGCTACGTTTCAAGATGCCACATCTAAATTTATCCACTTACATTTGGCATAGTCGATAGCGAGAATGATCTGTCAATACGTTGGTTCTTCATAAAGCTGAGCGAAGTAAATGGGGAAGTCGAGAACCTTGCCTTTGTAATTGATCGGAGACCATATATAATAAATGGTATCACTGAGGTTTTTCTTGAGACAAATCATAGGTATTTCATGTACCATATACAAGGCAACTTGAAGACTAAGTATTGGGGCAAAGACATCATTTCATTGTTCAGGAAAGTGGCCGAAGCTTATAGTATCGAAGAGTACAATAAATTCATGGAGAAAATAGAGAGTAAATCATTCCCGGCGTGAGAGTATCTAACGAAAATGAGAATTGAACATTGGGCGAGATCACATTTTCTAGGACGTCGATACAATATGATGACGTCAAACAATGCGGAGTCTCTCGATACATTGTGATCGAGAGTTCGCAAAGATTGAGAACATTTGTAACAAGCTGCAACAGTAGTTTTATGATCGACGTGCAGAATCACAGAGTTGCACGAGCGTGCTAGCCTCAGCTCAAGAGGATAAACTTTTCAAGGCTGTAAAAGTTACGAGAATGTTGAATGTGAAACCACTGGATGAGTTGTGCTTCTCAGTGAAATGTCCACGTAATATGTCATACATGGTGGACTTAACTGATAGCACTTGCACTTGTAGTCGATTTCAGTTGGAGAGTTTTTCATGTGAGCATGCAGTCGCAATGATAGATATAGAGGCTTTGCAGCAAAAACCTTATGCTTTCCTTATTACACGGCTGATTATTGGAGAGCAACATACGCTGAGACTATATTTTATCTACCGAATGAAGCCGAGTAGGAAGTTCCTAACTATATTTTCGCACTTAATAGTTTGTTGTCACCTGAAGTTGAACTGCATGGTTCTGGACGTCCACGTACATCTAGAATACCATCAACTAGAAAATTTTCTCGACCGTATAGGTGCAGTGCAATAGGGCATACTTGCCATTTTGTACAAGTCAAATTCCTCACAATGACAATTAGACAGATGTGTAATGATTTCACTAATAATTGAATAATATTTACAATTTTTCACAAATAAATAAACAATTAAAATTTTCAATATTTAAAATTTATTTACAATATTTACAATTATTTGACAAATAAATAAAAAATTAAAATTTTCAGTTTGAAAATTTGTTGACAGTATTTACAATTATTTGACAAATAAATAAACAATTAAATTTTGATATTAAAAATTTGTTTACAATATTTACAATTATTTGACAAATAAATAAACAACATTCACGGATCACAATTGAATTCATACAAGTCGTACACTAACTTATACCTCCAATTTTGTATCCAAGATTTGTTGATTTCATTAACCTTATGTGCTATACTCAAAAATTCGATATACTTTATTGAAAATATACCACAATCGCCCCTGAAAATAAATAATAATGTGTTAGTTCGGTCAGTACTTCGCAGCGAAAAACTAAGTGTTCAAATTAAAAAAATTATAAGTACTTACGATTTCGACTGTCTCTCCGTCGTCGTGTTTCGCATGATGGCTAGTATGTCATGTACAATCATCCTCGATCGTCTAGCCATCAAAGGGACGATCACAGCCACCGACTTCAGGTGAAGGTCGAGCTGATCTTGTGTCAAACAGGAATGATCGGAGTCATACACATATGTAGTGGAATGGACAAAGACGATCTCCACCGTAAAATAGTGATGATTCGCGATCACTGGAATGTATATATGCGTACAACCCTCCCATGATTTTTTTCGACACTAGGCCACATCCCTACGACCCACTCGAGTATATATTCAAGCACTGTGTACTTGTTACCCATAAGTTGGAGCAACTGACACTCACTGGTAACGGTACGTTGGAACTCGGTGCTCAATATGATTTGGCCAGGAATGTCGAATGATCTCGGATATCGTCAAGCTCAATCGCGCAATAAGTCCAAAGCCATGTCGTTGTGCTATAACAAGAAACGCCAATTAAAAAATAGAGGGAGTTATTTTATTTAATAAACAAGAAATGATGGATACATAATAAATAATAATCACGATATTACACTTATATCGTCGGCGAGCCAATCATCCGAAGTCGTGATATCGTGAAACCACTTATAGGCATCAGTGATCGTCCTTTCACTTATCATGTGGCTAGCTTTGAAAAAAGAAACAAAAAAACTTTGAAAAGAAGTATAGATGAGTTAGCTATGTATTTCACTAAAATCAAAAAAATACTTACCCGGACATTATTCTTCGCCACCATGTCTAGAATGCCTTTCACTTAGCACGATCCACCTCCCGGAAGAGATTGAGGTACGTCTCGTTGACGAACGTCCTCCTCTTCGCCTCAAACGTGAAGGGAGAAACAACGTACTATGACGGCAATCTTAGCCTCTTGCCGACCACCTCCTCTGGCACACGAACATCATACTTCTTACCCTCCATCAAAATTAGCGTCCTTTCCTCCTCCGCTACCCATTTCACCCTGGGGCTCGCCATCTTCTCTGTCATCGAGGCCACCTCCTCAATCATCGGGTCTGCCTCGGGCATCGCTACCTCCTCCGTCCTCTCCTCCTCTGCCACCTTCTTCCATCCCATCGGGACCACTCCCTTCTACTCCACGGGTAAAAAATATATATTCGAATGTGTTATCATCTATCCACAATGGTGCGTGACCTCGATCTCCATCACCCTCCTTGTCACCCCTGTCTATCACTTATTGTATGCTTGCGTATCATCTCAGAGCGTTGTGACCTCATCCTAAAGTTCTGCTACATGTCTCGTAGCACTGCATCATGGTATAAACTTGATACCCGTCGCTTATTCCTCGTCGCAGCACCCCTATTTCCTATCGTAGCGCACCTACCTCCTCCTTCATCTCTCGTTGTAACACCCCTTCATCTCTCATCGTAACCCACCTCCTCTCGTACCGCACCCAACTCATCCACCATAAATCTAGTCAGACAGATATACAGATCATGAAAATACCGACTTTGACCGTATACAGGAGATCCACGGGAGAGGTGTCTGGATGGAGGTAACGAAGATCTCGTCGACGGAGGTGATCGTTGATCAACTGGACCGCGCTCCTATACAAATAACAACATTAAAAATTATTAACTTAGTTAAATTAGGCTAACTTGTACAAAACGTTAATTAATAAATTACACTCAATTCACATACCCAATCTCGATCCAGGATGGAATCAGATTTCTGGTCGTGTTGAGCATGTAGAATGGATAATTCTCGCACAAAATCTCGACCCTCCTCTTCGGTTGACGACGTCAACTCGATTAGAACTTCAACTGACATATGACAGTTCAACTAGTTAATTATCACATGATGAAATTTTGAAACGACTTTCAATATAAATCGCAAATGTGTTAACACTCATCTGAGGGTCGTCAAGGAGGGTTGCTAACTGTTTGCCAGATGAACACCTGTCTGCTTGGGATACTCACCAATGATGCATCCGAGGGCAGGGTGTCTCCCCTCGCCTAGCAAACAACCCACGAGGGGGACAGACTCATATGTCCAGATCTACAACACATACAATTATTATATATAAATTCAGTATAAAAAATATTTTTAACGTTGAATATGTTAAACATTTACTTACACAACCAAGCACAATCCATAAGTATCGTATTTACGTGTGGACCCTTTAGGCTTCCAGTGTGATCCGGTGAAAACTGAACGGTGTCCTCAAAACATCTCCCACCCTAGGATAGTTGTTGAAGACATCAATGTCACCAACAACTTCTTGTGATGACACCTTAGCACACTCTCTTGGATGTAGACCAGTCCTAGCTTCAATCTATCCAACATCTGGTCGTATTCCCTGATTGTGCCGTTCAGCTACAGTAGAAGCACTGTCCGTGTCCTTGAAAATACGTCTTGTTGAGCCTATTGCTTCTTTTGGTACCGTCCGTAGCTGCCTCAGCGCCTGCTATCCTCAGTCCAATTACGAGGACAAACTCAAACAGGGAAAAGTAGCAATCTTGCCCCCGACGTCGAAATGAAGGGCATCGTCGTCGATAGCCTAAGCAAGCGATATAGTAACGCATCAATAATCTGTCCGGAGTACTGTATCTCTCTCAACTTATACAGGGGCCATAGGAAGGACCGACGTAGGATATGCGTAGTTATCATCCAACAACTCCAACACAGTAATAAAACTATTAAAGCTATTGTTCCATGTACATTTTTCTACCATCCGTCTCAACTCCACAGTTAGATGGTACCCCATCATGCAAAAATTCGAATATTAGAACTTTCAACAATAAATAATGGAATAAGCATAATTTCAAAATATTAACCGAACCGAATTACAGACAAAAAAAAAAATTAAAGAAAATAATAAAAAATATAGAAAATTAAGAATTAGAAAGAATTTTAAATTGATAAAAAATTAAATTAACAAAGAATATAAATATTATATAATTAAAAGTAGAAAATTAAATTTTATCATAAAAAGAAAA